>JAKCPI010017791.1:0-47939 GCA_023213315.1 Euborellia annulipes | reverse complement strand
TGATTAGCAATGCCAAAGCATGGCTGAAATTTCAGTTTGTCCCTAAAAACGAGAGCGTGTTGAACGTCTCCCGGAAGCCATCAGTGATAATTATCATATAAAAAAAAAAAAAAAAATATATTTGTACAATCAACCCTTAAAGACCTCTACAGCCGACAAGGAAAATTTAAACTAAAATAAAAAAAATGCATGTATGGCCGAGAAAACGGGGAAATCAAATTTATCTAAGTCAAAAAAACATTTTTTTTTTAATGTGTATCAAAAAAAAAAAAAATTGCTTTTTATTTTTGTTTAATTTATTTAGAAAATTTACGAATATAATATTTTTAGATATTATGTAGATCTTTTAATTAATTAAGAGAAAATAAGAGACAAGGTTTATTTACTTATTTTTGATTCTTATTATATAGAGATTCTTAGTAGTTGTCTAATGAGATTTTAAATTTCCAAAATTTTAATTTGCAAAGAGGCACGGACATGTTATATACTGAAGATATATTTTAATTAAAAGAAGTAGTGAAAGGACTTCATTTAAAATTTAGATTTATATTTAAATTGATGAGAAAATATAAGCATTATATTTCCTAGTTATTAATTATAACTTTTTAAAATATTTCTATATGAAAAATTACCAAGTAACTTATTTAAAGTTTATTATAACATCATGAGAAATTTCAAATTTTTCAAAATATTACGTGTATTCTCTACATTGGGTATTTACATAGATATATATGATTATCAAAATATTTTTTCCGCATTTTTATTATATAAGAATCACAAAAAAAATAAATAAATAAATTTAATTATGTATTTCAGATTATTATTCCTTAATACTGTAGATAATGAAAGGGTGAATTTTGATTTGTTTATACAATTGTTCTAATAACTTATACATTTCTCCAGTGTTAAAGTTTTAATTTTATATGTTAAATTATTATTATTATTCTATTAATGATTATTAATTACTATTTGCAGCAGAGCTTTTCCGGTTCTGCTGCAGGAGCTCCGAACGAGGCTTTGGCTTCATCAGCCGCTTCTGAAAGCTCTGCAACTGAAGATCCATCAGAAGCTTTGGCAGCCTTGGATAATTTAGCTCCTCTAGCCGGGCTACTTCCCGATGAAAATGGACGAGGAGGAGGACCACTTGCAGCTCTTTCATCTCTTTCAGCCCTTTTACCAGCTGCAGCTGGCGGATTAGGTAAAATTGGCAAATTCTACCGAGATTTGGATGGGCAAATGTTCACCTAAATCCTCTTTCAAAAGATCTATCAAAAATAAACTCTAAATTCCATAAATATTCTTCTGATTTTGTACCCTAAAGGGGTATGTACATGTTTATAAATAAATAAAAAAATTTAAATTATATAAAATATAATAAATATTCCCATTTATACATTTAGAAAGAAACTTCTTTTAATTTATTAATAAATTAATCATTTTTTTTATCAAATAAATGATTAAAATAGTCAAGTGATATTTATAATTATTGGGAAAAATTTCGCCAGATCAACTTCACACTCTGTTTATGACAGAAACTTGTTAAATGTTAAACAAATCTTATATAAAATTAACTAATTAACTAAGAGGCATATTTCATGATTTTAGTTAGTTGCATTAATTTGAAAAGATGTAAGCAATACATTTTAGAGATTGCGAAATAAATTAGTAAAAATTATAAATCTATTATAAGGGCCAAGGTTAAATCATACTTCTCTCTCTCAGAAATATTTTATTTAAAAATCCTAATTAATAAAATTGTCCTATTTCGTCAATTTGAGTTTAATTCATTTTAGAGCTCAGGATTGATAAACAGGAAAGACTAAACATTTTTTCCTGTCATAATACCCCTAAAAGTAAGCTTATTTTTGATAAAATTATTTCAAAAAGTGAAGGTACAAAACTTTAAGTTATAAAAAGATCTCAAAAAGTTGTTTCAAAACCCCATTCCGCGAACCGCCGCTTTAACATCCCCTGTTTTAGGAAATTTATTACCTAATAGAAACCAACCCCTTCTAGCACTTCAATGATAATCAATACTATTTTAATTGTACAAGGCTGAAATGGAAGATTTACTCAGTATAAAGTCTTTTAGAATAGACTGAAAATTGCATTATGGAGAAAGGTGATGGCTATTTTAGTATTGCCAAGTCCATCGACTTTTATTTTACCTGATATATATTACCTGATATATATTATTCTCCATGTTAGCCTATATTAGGAATATTAATTCAATATTTAGGATTATCTTTTGGTAAATAAATCAAATCCTAAATAAAGAAATTGATTAAAAATTAGATGATGATTTGGGACAATTATAGCGCTTTTGAAGAGGGCCCGAAAAAAAGAACATTAATTAAAATATTAATTATTAATAAGACGAGCGGTGGTTGTGCAAAGTATTCTTAACTTTCATATAAGAATAATGTTTCATCTGTCATTTTTTCTTTGCATAAAATTAAAGATTGATTGAGTAATTTAATATTTTGATATTCAGCTATTGAAGCTTTGCAAAAAATATAAGTCCCAGTGGTAGATTGAACATGATTATTAGATGGAATAACAATAAAGGAAGAATATTTTCATTTTTACCCTAATTTTACCCTATTTTGCTAACCCCATTTTCATCTTTATTTAGATTTTTAATTTCTAAATTCATTTTTTCTATTTTATTTTAGAAGACTTTTCTAAAATAATACTTCTAAAATAAGACTTCTTTAATCTCAACCTTTCAGGAGGGGTAACGCCTTCAGGACAAGAATGTTAAAAAAAATTTCTTAACAAAGATGATGGAGAAAATGGCTGTTTAATTTGATAAGGATAGCGAATAGCAGCCAGGAAAAAATCAAATCAGACAAAAAAATTAGGCCAATTTTTATCAAATTTATTTGATCGTCGACGTTTCGGACATCATTCGGGCCCTTCCTCAGGACAATCAATCGTCAAGCAAATAGAGATGGAGGTATTTCTAGTGAAAATTGAAATCGTGCTTGAAACAAAATTTAAATATGCGACAAACTGAATGCATTCAAAGAACAAAGAAGGCAGAGAAAATTTTTTAAGAAGATGGGTGACGTTTAGTCCCTGAAACGTTGACAGGTTGAGATTAAATAATTCGGACTGAAAAAAGTGTTTTTTTTTTATCTTCTAATTATATTACGGCCTTCCTCAACATTTATTTTAGTATTTAGTAAAATTTTTTATTAAATTAATTCATAGAGGCAGAGAGAGAGAGAGAGAAAGTAGTGAATTTGGCCAGAAGCCATCAAAGTCAATTATTCCCAAGCCGGAAGTCGGAAGTAACCTTTGTAACTTTGCCTTTGCAGGTTCTCTGGCCTCACTGGCCAAAGGGGCAGTCGATCTGGTGCCCAAGGGTCCTAAGCCGCTACCCCCGTTCTTGGCGAAGAAGTTCGGCCCGGCAGGCTACGAGCTCAAAATCGGCAAGCCCTACATCACACTAAAACACCCTTTTGGCCACCCTCTCGGACAAGATCGACATCAAGTTGTGTCCCCCGGGGATACAGGTGCGTTCTGGATAAAGCTTAATTATATGCGTGAATAATTTTGAATCTAGTCTGCTTCTTTTGGCTATATTTTTTATTATTTTATATAATTAAATTTTTAACATTCTACGACACCCACGGAAGATTCCCGTGCCTCATTTTTTCTATTTACCAGTTTTGTCAAAATACGTATATTTAAAATATGGTACTCTCCCTTTTATATAAAATAATAAAAAAAGTAATAATACCAACCAGTTTTTACAATATTCAAAACTCGTAAATAGAAAAAATGAGACACAGGAGTCTTCCGTGGGTGTCGTAGAATGTTAAAAATTTAATTATAAAATACAAAATTCTTTTGCTTTTTTTTGTATTATAATTATAAATATATTATTAAAAATTCATAAAAGCAATTTCATAACGTGAAATTAATAATAGCCTAATTTAAAAGGTTTATAATTATAAAAGATTAAATTTCTATTCTTTGAGGAAGAAAAAAAAGAACTTTTTTTTTTATCTTCTTATAGCCTTAAGGCTTCATTCATGAATATAAAAATATCACTGAAATAATGTGGGTCGATTTTCATCAACTCTCTAATAATATAATTAACATTCTGAAATGATGTCATATCCTTTTGGTGAAGATTACGGGAGCCGGTGGCTGCGGAGATACCGGAAAGGCAAAGGGTCAAAGGGCAAAGGGCTTCAATTGCAAGTCTACTATTTTGCTTATCTCAATTCTATTACAGAATATTATTTAACATCATATCATTATTTAAATTCACTAAAATTGTGAGAAGAAAAAATAAAATAATATTCTTTAAGTTAAAAAAAAAAACAAAAACAAATTTGATTAATTAGAATGTTGAAGAAAGAAAAAAATCAAGAAGAAATACATCCAAAGTAGTTTTTTTATTGAAATCAGTCCACCGCCAACGTTTCGGTCTTAGATTTGGACCATCTTCAGAGCTGAGGCTGTGTCAAAAAGGCATATATAGACCTACTTTCCTCTAGATGGGAGCACTTCATGTGGAAGTATGAGTCATGCACTTTTATTGTTTGAGAAGGGCTTCTCAATGAAGCCCTCCCGTCTCAGGGAAGGGATATATGCCTTTTTGACACAGCCCCAGCTTTGATGATGGTCCAAACCTAGGACCGAAACGTTGGCCGCGGGCCGATCTCAATAAAGAAATTACATTGGCTGTATTTCTTTTTGATTTTTCTTTCTTCAACATCTATTCTAAAGCCTGTTACATTAATTAGAATGTTCTCAGAATGATTTTAGGACGTTTGAATTTATAATTTTTTTTCTTCTGTTAGCTGCTTCTCTAATAATAAAAAGAAAATATCTCTATCTTCAGTCTATCATTTAAAATAAAATAATATCAAATGTTTTTGAATTGAATAAATAAATCGATGATACAGTAAATACAATAATTATAAAAAGAGAAAGGTAAAAAAAAGACAGGAAATTCAATTTCTTTCTTAAAGTCTTTTTATACATTTCGATACATTGCCTAATATTTAAAAAATATATATATTGGACATTTCTCGCGATTGCTTAATAAATTATAATCTTCTTTATATTTTTATTAGAAATAGGAAAGAAGGGAAAATTTGGCAAGGAGAATTAAATCGTGTTTATTTGAAATAGTCTATTCATGTTGGAGCAACGTGATCAATTTCTATGTCTGAATTTTGACATTAAGCAATAGTTTTAACTTTCGAAATATTTTTAGTACTATAAAATACTAAATAGATAGAATTTATTATTTTGTGAACTTTAGAAATATTCATTTAATTTGGGAGTTGTATTATTATACGCCCGATTTTGGAATTTCAGATACGAGTCTACCTCGTTAATATTACTAAAAAAAAAGTAGATAAATTTTCATGGTGCTAATTTTAATTTTTAAAAGGATGGGGGCCTTCCCGTATCTGTCCTAGGCTTTTTGTATATATTGATATATTCAAGGTCATTGAAAGCTAATCTCAACTCTGGGAATATTTTATAATTATCTAATACAAATTTCATAATTTAGAGAATAGTAGAAATAAATAAAATTAAAAAAAAAAAAAACTGAAGAAAGGATTTTAGTCCGCATCCTCTTTTCCTTACTTTATAACGATTATATAACTTTTATCTCAAAGACTTATCATTTTATTTCATAGAGGCTTAGCACTTATACATACAATACCGGTAATACTAGGAAGTACAGAATATTTTATCAAAATTACTAGAGTGACAAAGCTTCCAGGTGGGTTGCACCATAGTTTTGCTAGAATCCTTTTATACAAAACTTTAAAAAAAATAACCTAAATTAAAGTTTATATAATTTAATTTTGTTTTGTTTATTTTATAGTTGGCAGTGTTTTACTTTAAAAAACTAAAACTTTATAATTTCTTGTTTGCTATTAAAGGTAGTGAGAATGTCAATATTAATAAGAAAAGGAAGAAAGTCAAATTAAATTTTTTGTTTGATGTCTTATTCGGCATCTGAGGCCATTTAGACTCCGTCTCTATTTATTTCCCTTGATAGGCCAAATTAAATTAAAGAACCCAATCTAGTGTCTTAGTTATTCTTAGATAGTTGTTTTAAATTTATTGTAAATATTAATATTTAGTATTAAGAATTTAATACTTTAAATTTTTCTTATTTCAGTAAACACACCAACTTACTCCGAGTCATACGGTCCACCAATTGAGCAAAATTTCGAATTTCTAGCAGTTCAAGAACAACAACCAGAAATTCCTCCACAGGTAGGAAACAAATTCTCTATAAATGATTGATGTTCTTTCCTGAATGATTTCCGAAATTAAATATTATATTTAAATTGTAAAAACCAGTAATCATTGTTAGAAGTAGGACAGGAGAAATTATTTTGGCTATGCATTTTAATTTAAACTTGTTTTGCATTGTTTTTTTCTTTCGTGAATAATGACTTAACAGCATAAGATAAAGCAATTTTATAAAGCGTTAACCATAAACATCTAAAGCTCTTATTTGATTCAAATACAAAAAATCCTAAGTAAATTTCTATTTTCTTATTAAATCACGAATAATCATTGGCGGTCCTAGTTCGCTTCCCGTCCTAAACGAAGAAAAATTATTTTAAAAGACCTTAAAACAATAAGCCAATATTAATATTTTATGTAAAATCAATTTTTTTTTTTTTTAGTTCTGAAAATAACGTTAGTTTGTTCTAAGTACTTCAAGGGTACTTTAATATGAGGTCTTCTAAAAGTGTTTATAGTTTTTTTAATTCTACTTAGACCCTATAAACAGTATATTATATTATGCCAAAGAAAGTCGGGATTCCGTGGGTAAGAGATTCTACGTTTCTGTTTGTTGAATATTAAGCGTATATTGTTGCTATTTACCTGAAAATTACCTCTAAACTGGGCCCGCGGGCTTGGGGTAGGGGTTAGCGTGCTGGCCTTCTATACCAAGGGTCGCGGGTTCGGATCCCAGGCAGTCCGATGATTTTATTTAAGCCATTTGGATACCAAATTTGGATGCCTGGACCCCAAATATATATTCTACTGTATATTCAATAACTGTTATCGTATAAAGTCTTATATGGCCCGAGCTGCCGAAAAGACTGTGTGAATGTGTGTGAGTGTGAATGAGAAAAGTGTGAGTGTTAAAAAAAATATATAGACCTAGTCTAAATAAACATGACTTTTGAAATGTAAAAATTATTTAAAAAAAAAATAATAAGTATTTCAAAACATTTTTTGTTTACATAAATAAATTGTTTTTTATATTTCATATGGCCACATCAGGTCATTAGTTTTATTTAGAATTTTTTCACACTGTTTCTTCATACATATATATTCTAAACAATTTTTGTAAATATTATACAATTTTTTCAAATGAGTTGAATTGTGAAAGAGATCTCGTCCAAGAGCAAAGTACTTGTGACATTTTTTCAGATTCTCTGTTGAAAATCTTTTACTGCACTATTCAAATAAATCCTTAAAGAAAGTTAACATCTCTCATCTGATTTTTACGCTAATTAACAAAATAAGTTATTTGTTTCGTAATTATCTGCACAAAGGAGGATTTCCGTTCTTTGTAATTGTTCAATCATCGTTTAATTTCGTTTTCTATCCATCGACAAATAAAACTATTAAACAAATTTCAAAATGGAAAAATTTAAATTTTCTATTACGTCTTTTTAAATTTAAAAAAAAAAAAATATTAATTTTGTAATTTTTATTATTATTATTATTATTATTATTATTTTTTTTTTTTTTTTTTTTAAGAAACAATTAATTAATAGGTGATGACAAAATTTTTAGTGGTGAACAAATGAATAAATATTTTGATGATAAATAACTTTTTGTTAATATTTATTCAAGATGAAGAATAAAACAAGCAATAGGAAAGGGAAAACAAAGATTGTCTCATTGTCAAATTTACGAAACACCATCATACGGTTAATAAGTGTTAATAAATATGAGTCAAGACCTGATTCATCCATACACAGATTCTGACATCCTTAGGAAGGAAGAGGGCGAGTTGAAAAATTAAAATAAAATTTCTCGTTGTCTAATTACCCAGACAGGGAACTAGGATTATTTATTGAAAAATTTGGGCCGACTGAAACCTCGGCCTATTTAAATATAAATATTTTCAAAGAGTCCACAGGAGTAATATTAACTTATGATTTCACCTCATTTATTATTCTCGTAAGAAGGGTTTTGTTTCAAATAAAAGAAAAAGGAGCAGGAGCAGCCAAAAATAAAAAGCCTCCTTTTTCTGTTGTATAAACACACAACCTCTGACTTCATTGATTTATCAAATTATTTAATATTGAATTGATATTAAAGTTGATATTATGAAAAAAGGGAAACGAGCATCCGGATTAACGTCCTATAGTTGAGAACCATCTACAACCTCTACGAAAAGGCCTGAGTTATTCCCTTGATTAGGATTAATCAGTAATGAAAATCTCAAATTTAATGTTTACTAGGGATTTGTTTATAAATGGTATTTTCAAACCATGTCCAAATAAAATACAAAAGATAATAAAAGTGAAACAATTAAAATGTCTCTAAAATTCAACCAATACTCAATTGGCGATAATTCGTATGATGTAATGTCAGCGCAATTCAGAGAGGGAACCTGTTAAAACCTTCCAATTGAGTCATCTCCCCCGTTCCAAATAATTACAGTTGTTTATCCCGAGAGATGAGTATTTTTTAAGCGCGAGTAATCATTGATTGCCGGTCACAAAAGGCTTCTGAACCTCTTGTGAAAACCATGAGGGAATTCGTTATTAAAAAAAGTTATTCTCCGAACGATATTCAATATAAAGACGGACTTTCACCCGACGACCCTGGAATTACAATCAGAAAGGAGAGATGGTAATCGATACTCATTCCCAGCAAGTGTTATATTATGGAGCCTCCAGACTAGGGTGACCCAATGAGGAAATGCTTATTCAGGCCGAGATCTTTGGTACTCATCGACATTTAGGAGCGAGCACGAACAAGCCCCTCCATGGAAGAAATTTCCGAGACAGAATAAACAATCTGTACTGTTCAAAAACATGTAGATTAAAGAGATTTTGACTTGTGAATAGACGCGCGTGCTGAGTAAAATCTTATCTCTTAAGTGTATTTAAATAATTTGTTTAACTTAATTAATACTCCTGTATATAAATTTCAAACATATTTAGTATTTAGATTAAATCAAGGTCTAACTCTCGAACTGGTGATGGCCTTCTGAAGGTCATTAACAACGTGATTCTCGAAAGAAAATTCATCAGCATTTGTTTTTATTTTTACTTTCTCTTACCTATGTATATATGTAATATATATATAGTGAGAAAGTATTGGATTCATGTCAAAAATTCGATGTCGAGATTTTGATGGATCTTTACGTTTTGGAGGTCCCCTGAATCCAAAAAAGTGATTTTCGCGACATGGTCTGTCTGTCTGTCTGTGTGTCTGTCTGTGTGTGTGTGTTCAATTTTAAGCATGAAGGAATTGAGCTAGGAGGTTGAAATTTTATATTTAAGTTAGGCAGCCCCCGGGACCGGAAAAATAAGCTTTTAATCAAAATCGGCCAAATGGTACTAGTACTTTACTGATGTACTTTTTTCAGTTTTTTTCAATTTTCTCAAAATTCGCTCTAACGATTTTGATTAAAATTCAAAAATCAATTATTTATTAGATGCTCTTTCAAATGTATATTCTCGTTTTGCCCTCAAAATTGTTTGAAGCACACTTTACTCTTGTGCTTCATAGAAAAGATAGGAGAAATGGTTGCCATGGTAACAAAATATAAATAGTTTCCATGTTTATAAATTTGACATCTTAAATTCTAATATATTGG
This sequence comes from Euborellia annulipes, assembly GCA_023213315.1. Lineage (NCBI taxonomy): Eukaryota > Metazoa > Arthropoda > Insecta > Dermaptera > Anisolabididae > Euborellia > Euborellia annulipes. Next base: position 38,092 of record JAKCPI010017791.1, on the reverse strand, counting down.
CGGAAACTAAATATATGTCGACACAAAAAATCTGGTGTGACAAGCACAGTACACAACTTTCGATTACCGAAGGTAAGAGAAAGTTGTGTGCTGTGCGACAGTCACACCAGATTTTTTATCCTACGATCACTAGAAAGTAGGGATTATTCTTAAAGAATAAGATACTGTCAGAAACCGACAAATTTTTAAATGTTCTCATTTGTTATTTTTATTTAATTATTAAAAACACTCTCACTTTTTTTCTCATTTACACTCACACTTACACACACATTCACACAGTCTTTTCGGCAGCTCAGGCCATATAAGACTTTAGACGATAACCGTTGATTAATTATTGTAATATATATATTTGGGATCCAGGCATTCTTCATCGGACTGTTTTATTTATTAATTGGTTTTAACAATTGTTTGCCTAATTGTAATTAAATTACAAATGTACGGAAAATAAAAAAGGGGTCTTAAGGCCCCCGGAGACGATCATTAAATTGTAATTTCAATTGTCAATTTTAATTGCGGGCCACTTAAGTCTAACCTTTAATAAAACAGATGTTTTCTGAAAAAGATTATTTTTAAAGAAATAATTAAGTACAAATTATCTATATAAAATAATTATTTCCTTTAATGAATATTCTCTTCTCTATATTACTGGCCTAGGACCCTAGTCAGAAATTTTTTCTTGAAGAGGGTTGGAGGATATCCTCCTTCCTGTTCATCCCGAAATATTATAAATGGTCTCTACGTATTCAGGAAAAAGGGTAGTAATCACTTGAATCATCAAATATGTATATCATCCATAGCAGTAGCCAGGTGAGGGATATATAGGGGTTCCAAGCTACCATCTCCTCGAGACAAAAAAAAAAAAAAAAAAGAAAATAAAATAAAAATAGAGAAATCTAATGTTAAATTTTTAAAAATATTTAATATATTATTCATTTGAATTAGGGGGATCGTCCAACCCCATCTCTTTCCAGCCGAAAAATCTTCTACCCACAGCCGTGATTTCAACAATACAATGTAGAAAAGTTCCATCCCTTGGCTTTAGGAACAACCCGAAAAATCTTTAAAGTTATAATGAAGTAGGCCTACTGCATATAAACATAGGCAAACTCTTTAGATTCGTAAATATAAATAAATAGTCCTTTATTTAATTTGAAGACCCCGGATTGCTGGACACTTGTCTATTGAGAAGTTTTGCAATCAAAAATATTATTATAGGCTAATAGACCTTTAATAGCTCATTTTATTTCTCTTTTTTGAAAAACATATCTTTTTAGAATCTTTAATTATTGAATAATTATGATCATCTTTTAGAATTTTATGAGAAGATGTAGAAATTTAAATTAACTTCTGTTGTTTTTATCTAGTTGAATTTTAAGTTACTGAGTGGTCTAGCCATTATGGAATAAATTCATAAATTCAATTCATTTCATTCATCATCTCATTGACACTAATGAAGTAAAGAAAAAACAATACTAAAAAATAAAATAATTTAATAAATCTTATATCCATCTCTTCTTTTTTTTTTCTATATGTAAATATTTTTGATAGAAAGTTCTATTTTAAAACAAGCTGTTCCTTCTTAATTAGATATTCTGGTATAATGACGCTAATTATGATATAATAGTTACAGAACTCATTTAGCCGTCATTTCTAAAATTTGTCTTGCCTATCTTTGTTATGACTTTATTAAGAGCTGTCATATTTGATTGATTTATCAAATATATAGTAATTACTCGGATTATATTCAACATTTCAAACAGTTATAAAACAATACAAGTTAGGCGAGGTCGTAGCCAGAGGGTTGATTGCGGTTCCAAGCCCCCTCTCCTCCCTTCCAAAATTTCGAAAAATTATAAATAAAGAGAAATATATAGATAGAAAAACATGTTAAATTTTAAGTAGGTTACATTAAATTTTAAATATTTTATTTGAAGAGGATAAGCTGCGGATTACGAATCTACAGTTGCCATACAACTCGGGTTCAAATCCCTCTTGATGTGAAAATTTTCAAACATTGCCAATGTCTCCTCCGTCTTTCTGTAATTGGAGTTTGTCTCTGTTGGGAGATTGAAGAAAAAACTATTCTTTAGAATTTATTTATTTTGAAGGAGGGGGGGGGGGATTAATTTAGATTAGGGGATGGCCATCTCTATAATGAGTTAACAACCATATGAAAAAAAAACCCCCCCCAAAATTAATAAAATCATAAAAAACTTATCAACTAAAATATTAAATGGCCCGACCGCCCAAAAAAAAGAGTGGGTGTGTGTGTGGGTGGGAGAAAAAAAAAAAATGTTTAAATAAAAAAAAAAAAAAAAAAAACCATATGATTATTCAGAAATCACTGAACTGAAAACCCACGCAATAAGGAGCATTGACTATAATATATGGACCCTGTTACGCATTAGTGTGTCAAGCGCCAGGTCCCGAGATTTGAGAAAATTAACATTAAAGTTTTTCTTATTTACATTGTTTTGATTAGATTATATATAATTTTTTTTGTCAATTGTGCAAGTAACATTAAATATAAATTTTTTTAGGACATATTTCATAAAAAATACTCAAATAGGAAGAATAAATGAGCAAGCAGCTAGTTATATTTCAATTTATTAATAAACACGACGTTTCGGTCACATATGGGACCATCCTCAGGACCAGGTTAATGTCTGAAAATACATATAATCCTCGCCAAGTTATATTGGGCATTTACAATTACACGCAGATTAATCATGATCATGCCTCAAATTTTATTGTTATCATACCATGGACAGAGAGTGATTCATTCATTCACTCTCTGTCCATGTTTTTTTTTTTTTTTTTTTTTGGCGCTTGACACACAAATGCATAACAGGGTCCATATATACAGTATAAGAATCTTTTCAAATTTATAGTCTCAAGTTGTCTCAAAGGACAAAAAAAATACTGTAAATATTCACTCCCACGATTAGTGATTTTTTAAAATTTATGTCCATTTTTTTCTTATCTAAAATATGATACAAAAAAGATTAGATACAATTTCCTAGCCATTCATTAAAAATACATAATGTTTAATTATTAAAACGTTTTTGCCCGGCAATTACTTAAGAATTCAATTTCCGAAATTACTTTACGGACTTGGATTTTCGCCTTAGTTAATATTTCGTAAATGGCGGACATAGCGCATTGGCCAACGAGGCTTCCTCATTGCGCTGACTAAGAAGAAAAACGCTTAACGGGGGGAGGAGGTACAAGGAACACAGAGCCTCCCTTCTCTTACATTTAACGATGGAGACAGTCAAACAATGGCATCCCATCAACATGGCTTAATTGGATCAGGCTATTATTGTACGATAATTTAAAAGCCTATTATATTTAAATCGGTTTCTTTTTATAATAAAAAAAAAAAGATAAAAACTTTGTATTTTATTTTAATATACTAATTATATTTTATGATACATATCAAATTTGTATACATTTTTCTGTTATTAAGCAAGCTTTTTATTGTTATAAGTAAATGGATAAGATTAAGAAAATGAAATTTGTTTAACATCATTTATGGTTGAAAAACATTTAAATATTGTTTCCTATTCTGAATGAGGGCCCCCGAGTTTGGCGTAGCAGGTAGCGTGCCTACCTCCAGTAGCGTAGCCAGGATTTCTGCTTGGGGGGGCCAAAAGTTTTTGAACCCCCCCCCTCCCCCTCTCTTTTTCAAGAAACTTAAAGTGGAGAAATTTTTTTTAGATAATATAAAAATTATAAATAAAAAACAAAAAAAGATTTTTTTTTTCTTGAAATAAAAAATTATTTTAATACAAAATTCGTAAATATTAGAGATTTTTTCAATTATTTATAAGTTTTTTTTTAGATTTTAGAATTTAGGAGAGTTAATAAAATAATTATTTAAAAAAAAAATCATTAGGGAAAACAATAGGTATTTTTTGGTTTTGGAGAAGGCTTTGGGGGGGCCCGGCCCCCCTGCCCCCCTGAATACGCCACTGCCTACCTCCTATACCAAAAGTCGCGGGTTCGGACCCAGGCAGTCCGATGATTTTATTTAAGCCATTTGGATACCAGATGGTTTAAATACTGTAGAAATGCCTGAATCCACAATAAGATATATTAATTACAACGGTTATCGTCTAAAGTCTTAAATGGCCCAAGTTGCCGAAAAGACTGTGTGAATGTGTGTGTGAGTGTGAATGAGAAAAAAGTGTGAATGTTTTGAAAAAAAAAAAAAAAAAAAAAAAATGTCTATATTATTCGCCAACGTCTGTAGTTTTAAATGTTTAAAGAAATTTTCTGTAGGCACAAAAGCTCCTTGATAAATGAGAATATTCTTTCAGAATCTAAAATGGTCAAGGATTTTTATGGGGACGGGCTCGAAATTTTTAGTCTAAGAAATCTCTATATATTTCTTAACTGAATACATTCTGGCCACTCTCTCCCCCATTGAGACCAAGTGTGTCCAATGAAATAATATATTTTTATTTAAAAGTTTTATCTTCTTTCCGCATTGTAATTCAGTTAAGGAATATATTTGAATAATTTAAAATATCATAATTATCATTAAATTAAAAAAACATTTAAGGTTGTTCGACATTAAGCACTTTCCTTGATTAAAACTAATTTTTTAATATGTTATTAATCACTATCAAATACGTATAAAATAAAATTTTGAAGCAGATCTGACACAGGGTTATCGTGTAATTAATTTTAAAAAATTGAAATTTAACATGTAGCCTATGGGGAATAACGACGAAACGCACACATATTGAATTAAATAGCCACCTCTGCAATAGATACAAAAACAAAAAACTTACATTTTATTAATTCACTTCCGAGGAATATGTTAAAAATAAAATCAAAAGTTTCTGCCGACCCTTTTAAAGATATTTTAACAAGAAAGTCAAAAAATTCTCCAAAATGACAGTCGCCAATATTTAAAAATAATGAATTCTCGAGAGTCAGACCAGCCTGGCAACGTCGCATAACATAAGTGTCTTATCTCTATGTCAGATACATTTTTTTTTCAATTTTTAAATATTTTTTCTCGCAAATCGTCCATTGTGTTTAAACTGATTTGCATTAAACATTGTAATATATTAAATAAAATAAAATTTAAGGCGTTTAAGATTTAAAATAGATAGTTGATGAATGCAATGTTGCCAGTTCTATATTACGTGAAATACTGCTCGAGTCGAAAGTCATTCATTTATTATTTTTGGTAATTAAATTATTAACTTAATCCAATTATAAACTATGATAGGTCACGACTAAATTATAATAAGAATTTTGGCATTCAAATTTTTAATTTTATTTAAAAAAAATTTAGATTCTATTATACTTACGATGTACTATCCGAACAACCTTAATATCATTCTTCTCTGGAAAAAATTAAAGTTCTTTTTTTCTCTCTCTCCTTTTAAAAAAACGAAAATATTAAAAACATTATCATTCCACTTTTTTGTTCATGATGTTCGTTAAATTTAATATTGTTTTGCTTGTTTAATTAACAAAAAAAATGCATAAAAAAGCTTTTAAAGTTGAGTCGTAAAGTTAACCAACTATTTATAATTGACATCAATATCTGTAGTTTTAGTAGAGTACTTGGACTATATTACTTAGTGTAATAAATGTCAAGTTAGTATCCTGGGAATATTCTTTTTATCTTCAAAAAAAACTAATAATTTAGATGAGAATCTAATTAATTTAACATTTACTATCATTTATTTATTCAAATATTATAAAACAAGAGATAGATTTTAAAAAATATCAGATGTCCCTAAGAAATTTTTTTAAGATCCATTATTCATAGCGTAAGAGTTGCATGGCAACACCAGATTTTATTAGCGAATCACCTAGGTAGTCGATGCCTCTTCCTCATAGATATCCATTTACCACACTTTGAGTTCAATATATTAAATTTTGTTTCCTTTTGGTTTATATAAGCATACAGCTATATCCTATGCTTGATTTATTGACGTTCTTTGACAAGTTTGTACTTTGAATCAAATATTGTTAACCCATCTTTAACCAGAACAAATCGATTTTTGAATTCTTTTTTGAGAGATGTGACATCTGAGAGGAAATCAAATTAAAATTTAAAATTTCGCAATAAAAGGACTAAATTTATAAAATTTTAAAATATAATATGACAAGGAATTTAATCTAAGAGACAAGATAATAAGTTTAAAGCCTAAAGGTATGGATGCAAACGACCTCTATCTTTATTATTATTATTATTATTATTATAGAGGAAGTTTAATTATAATTAAGATTTATTATATAAGAAGAATATAGAAGCAAATAATGTTAATTCAATTAACATTTCCCTCATTTAATTAAAAATTTTGTTCATAATCATACAAAATAAATTATTATAAAGCAATCTAAAATGAAGAATGATTGGACAGTTTCATTTAGGATAGTTAAAAAAAAAATCACATGATCCTATAAGAATTTTCCTTCTACTTATGGGAAATACAATATTAGATATCGATGAGAGAGAGAAAGAGTTCCCCCCCCCCCCTTTAGTAGTAGGTCTATATGGTAAATTCGAACTGAGAAATAAATAGCTATGCATAAAAATTCAAGAAAACCAATAGAGAGTTATCGTCATTGGCCAATAGCCAAAGATTGTATTGATAGCTATTTAGATTTGGATTTTAATTTAATTTTAATAATTAAAGATAGATTCAAAGGAAAATTTAAATTAAAAATTTGCAGGTGAAAATTTTTTAAATCATTCTAAATATAAAAAAAATCATCTTCTAGTTATAGTTATTTGGTTTTCAATATTTTTTTTTTTAATCCGCTTTTATTTCTTCATCCGAAACACGAAACGTTTCGAAACTTTAATAGAAGATCATCATCAGTTTCATAGTAATTGTTCAAATCACTTTCTCAATTTCCTCTTCCTCCTTTCTCCGGTTTAATATAAAACGCATGATAAATACCGCTTATGGTTAAAAAAAAGATATGAAAGATAGTACAATTTTATTAATAATAAATCATGTCATTTTAATCGGAAATAAAATCTTTATCATTATTATTCGTATTTTTGATCTAATTATTTTGATGATAGGGAAAATCTCTAGTTCTTAAAAAGTAAATTACCGGCCCCATAATATTTCCACTCTTGAATTGAGAAGATCACGGGATCCTCCCATCAATTATTTCATTGCATAAATTATAATATTTCCTGTTTGATTACTGGAAGGTAGACAACCCAAACTACAAACTTAATAATGATGTTTTCAATTAATTACTATTTTGGATCAACAGATGAAAATAATAAATATGTCTACAATTAATTAATCAACCTAAATTTAACCCTTGACTCTTTTGTCAGAGGTAGAACTAAATAATGAAATTAATTTAAATCATATTAACTATCAATAGCCCTCCGGCTTGGTGTAGTTGGTAGCTTGCCTACCTTCTATACCGAACGTCGCGGGTTCGGACCCAAGGCAGTCCAATGATTTTATTTAAGCCATTTGGATACCAAATATTATATACCAGATATTATAATTAATATCGGTTATAGTCAAAGTCTTATATGGCCTAAGTTGCCGAAAAGACTGTGAATGTTAGTGTGAATGAGAAAAAAGTCTGAGTGTTTTTTTATAAAAAAAAACTATCAATTTTTTAAAATAAATATGGAGGAATTAGAACTGTTATCGTCAAAGCTATGTAAAGTTTTTCGTACAAGTCTATTGCCTTCTTTTTTATTTTTATTCGTTTAAGATCTTTTTCAGCATCGGAGGCCATTTAGACCCCGTTCTTATTTATTTCAATTGATTGATATGCAATTCAATTGAGTCTATTGCCTTCATTGTTATAAAGACAAAAAAAGAAATTTATAAATTTGAATATATTTTTAATGATGTCTTTTCAAAATATAAAATTATTTTTTGTTAAAGAGAGCTCTCATAAGATTAAGAAATTAAACATGAAAGAAATGGATTCATTAATGAATTTCTTTTAAAGAATGACTCAAAGTTGGTCTTTCCTGAATAGAGCTGATTGCTGGCTTTGTCCGTTTCCAGCTGTAAGGTCTCTTGACCTTTCAAGGTTGTTCAAGATCAAACAACCTTCGTCACGGCCATTTCTTCATCAAGAATAAAGAACGTCTCGAGGGGATCAATTCATTTGATGCGGGTTTTAAATTCCTTTTTTTTATTTTGATTTCGAATTTTGTATGGTTTAGTATTCCAGTAGAAAATAAATAATATTTATCATCAGATTACAATAGTTTATTCAAATAATTAATGAGATACAGTAGACCGACAGTTTGGTACGATATATCGGGAGTACAAGATTAAAATGATCATGGATGAGGTTTTTTTTTTTCTAAAGGCACACTTTTTTCCCATTCACACACATAGTCTTCTTGGCAACTCAGGCCTATAAGACTAACGAACTTTTGAAATACGAATTATATTATGTTTCAAGTGGAACCTCGAACATAAAAATAATAGAAATTACCGAGGGAACTGAAATGCATTGTTCTAATACGAGTTTTCGGGATTTTCTATAGGGACAGCCATGTTTACACGAATTAGCAGGAAATACGAATAATTGGGCCATGGGCGTAGCCAGACATCTTGTTAGGGGGGCCAACCCCTCGTTAGGCCGAGAGGGGGGGTTTGCAATTAATATATACATAGATTATTAATTATTTATTTAAATAAAAAAAAAATTAAATTAATGTATTGGATTGGGGCGTTAAAAAAAAAATTCTCAATGGGAAAAATATATTTTTTTTTTTTTTTTAATTTTAGGACAAGCCATGGATGGGCAAGGCCCCCCCTGCCTCCCCTGCTACGCCCATGAATTGGGCTACAAATTATCAGTATTCCACTGTAGTAGTAGTAGTGTAGTAGTAGTTTAAACATGATATTTTGATTATTTATTTTCTATTCTTGTAATTCAGAATACATAGTTCCTTTTTTGAACAATTGTTGTTGGCCAATAATTTATAATTGATTTTTTTTTATTAAAAAAGTTAATCGAATTTTAAAAAATTATTAACCAACAAATTCACTTGTCCAAATAAGAAGCTATGTAGTTGAATTGCTGATTTTAAATTACCATATTTATTTATTTAATTTATATTGGTGTGAACCGAACCTTTAAATCAAACCGAAAACTATATAAAATTCCACAAATGTGAATAGACTCAGTCCCTATTTTTTTTAAAGTAATTGGTAGCCAATGTAATTCATCTTTCGCAAAGGGAACCGAACTTCTCACCCTTAACACAAAAGACGAGATAAATCTAAAGGTAATCAAGATTCATACTCAAATTTTGTAGAGTCTATCATAAGGCAAAATTTCACCTACACTTAGGTCAATATAATTTAAATAAATTTTATTGTTTATGGGTGAAAAACAAACCACCTATCATTAAAATGACTATTGATCTTTGAATCAGAGGAAGAGATTTCACTTTCAAGTGTCAGTCCTGAGCAATAAACAAATAAATTAAATTGCATAAATTGAAATTCTTGTAAATATGAATGTAGTCTAAAAAGCCTCGAAAGACTTAAAAAAATTTATAAAACAAAATGAATAATTACTTCCCGGGTTTTGAAGAAGATACAGAATAATTAAAAGAAAGCTTAAAGGAAGTCGAATGAACTGTTTGTAAGGAAAGTGACCGACATCTGATGAAAAAAAATCCTTGAATAAACAAACGTGGAAGTCACTTGATGGATCTATTCAATCCAAGTGAAATGAAATTTACTTTCAATATTATCTAGTATACACATTTGAATTCCTTGATTTTTTTATAAAGTTAAGAAATCTTTTTCTATATTCGTAAATTAAGGTGCGCGTCTCGGGGTGCTAATTTTGGGAGATTCCAGCGGCCACAATTTTGAAGCTATCGACCTCAAATTTTTATTAATTAAAGCTATTTAAAATATCTACAACTTATAGAAGCCCTTTTTTTTTGATTTTCGAAAAAATAAATTTTTTTTTTAGTATAATCGCATTAAAGAAAAGATATTTTTTAAAAAATTCGTTCTATATCTTATAGATAATTAAATTAGTAATCATTGTGTTAAAAAATAATTAATTTTTTACCCTTAATTAATTAGAATCTTTCAAATGAAATGGAATAAATCCCTTGTATCCCTATGGAAAAAACAAACGCCATCTCTTGCCGCCTAGAGTACGTAACTAGGTAGTGAATCGTCTTCTAACGGCTTTTCGAGATGCACCTTAATATTCTCCCATACTTATAAACTTTACATCTTGAAACTAAATATATGTCGACACGAAAAATCTGGTGTGACAAGCACAGATCATAACTTTCGATTACCGAAGATGACACAGCCACACCAGCTTTTTTAAATTGATTCTTAATTGGAGATTTCCTTTATTTTATTATTTTTCTTTTTTTAGTTTGCTATGGTTGAATATCCCACATTTGAACAATCGCTCGATTTTGTGGAAAAGGCAAATCCAACTTATAACCAAGATCTCGCATTACATCAAGCAATTGCTTTTTCTCAAAGGAAATCGGCTCAGGACCGGGAAAGCGGGGATGAGACTTCAACAAGTTTGCTCGATGATGCTTCCGTTTCACAACTTAGAGGCTCGCAAACACATGTGAGTATTCTTTTTTATTAAAACTTAAAACATATTGTTCATGTTCTTCCAAAATATTTTTTGATATTTGCCAACAATTTAATTAATTTTTAGCTATATGCTAATGATTTATCCGTTCTATAGAAGATCAGGAGCAATAAATCGAAAAATCAATTAGTGAGTCTTGCAGTAACATTATTTATTTCAAACCACTACCATATTTTTTTTATTTATGAAAAAAAAAAAATTTAAATAAAAAAATTGCAAAATTATTAAATTTTGACTCTTCTTTATTACTTTTGGGCGTGCTATTAGAGAAAAAAAAATGAAAATAATATTTTAAAATTGGAATAATAATAAAAAAAATAATTAGGATTATAAAAAAATTAACGAGCTATATTTCAATTTATCAATAAAATTTTTAAAGAAAAATTACGATATCTCCAATCTTCAGAGTGTTTTAAATTAATAAAATGGAAGTTTTCATTTCTCATTAAACTCTTATCACACGCAACTCTTTAATTAATTGAATAAAAGTACATTTGAAAACCTCTCATTGGTATTAGGGACTTTGAATCGAAATTTTTTACCATTTAAATTAATATATTTATTTTACGATAATAATAATTATTCTTCCATTAAAATTCTGTTTCTCTTGTTTACAAAAAAAAAAAAAATTGAAGATTTTAAATTAAGATAAAGAATGCAAATAATTACGCAAAAATACAATGGTATACTATCATTAAATTTTAATTGTCAAAAAAAAAAATTCGTGATTTTCTTTTACCTGATTGATGAGGAACTATTAATTTATTTTATAAAAGAAAGTATGTCATCCTGAGGTCGGACCTTTTGACATGACTCATCGTTAAATTATTTAGCAATTATAGATTTAATTTTAAATTCAAATGTACTACTAATAATATTAATGTAAGCCAGTTCTTGTTTTTGAAAATCGAGACAAATAAACCCTCTGGTTTCATGCATGCATGAATTGAGTTTGTGTTAAAGCAGAAACAATCCCATTAACACATACAAACACCTGACTTTTTGTTAGTAAGGATGAAAATGGGAAAATGTGTGTCAGTTTCCGGTGCATAAGTATAAACAAGGCAAGATCAATATCGCTATTTCCATTCATATAGGAGATTCAATGGCAGACTTCTCATTACGCAATGCCATGCCTCATTAGGCTAATCACTGTCAGTTTGAACAACAACAAAAAATAATAATAATAATAACAATATACAAGTGAAATAAAAATGGGAAAAGTTCGATTGCTGTGTTAGCTCGACTCTATAATATTTTGACAATTGTTTTATTTTAATAAGTGCATGATTTTGGACAACATACGCGGAAGTCAAAGAAAGAAAATACAATCATTCACAGAGATCTTCATCTCCTTTTGTGCTAGAGAATTTCTCTCGTAATGAAGGATAAAAAAAGAAGCCAGGATGAAATAGATTAAGTGCTTGTAATCAAATTAAATTTTTATCCGTTTTTATAGCACCACTCCGAATATCATTAGAATGATTAAATTGAGAAAGAGAAAGAGAAGATGATAAACAGAGAGAGAAGAGGCTTAAAATTAAATTTGATTAAAAAATTTTATCAAATTTGATTTTTCTAATTTTCTTTTGTTTTTAAAACAGTTTAATATTTAACACAGTGAAATAGATTCCATAAAAAATAAAGTTAAATGAGATCAATCATTACTAATATATAAAGCGCTAGCCTTCCTGTCCCTGTGTGTATGTGCCTGTTCTCTCGCTGATTAGCCAGATTTACAGAAAGTGAGGGGGATTTAAAACTTGAAACTTTTCCAATTGCTCCCCTTTGGATTTTATTTTAGCTTATGCGCATTTCGACGTAAATACTTCAGGGCTATGACACAGCTTGTATCATAGCTTGACACACTTGTGTCATAGCTGAAGATGACGTATTACCATCGAAATGCTCATAAGTTAAAATAAAATCCTTTTAAAACTTGACCTTATGCTATTTATTTATCTATAATGCGGGGGGGTATATCATAATTTAATTAAAATTAATTTTGGAATAATAATCTCATCAGTAAGTGAGTTTTTATTGGAGTAGATTGAGAGCCCGGTGGCTTGGTGCAATTGATAGCACACCGATGTTCTAGAAAGGCTGGAGATTCTGGGTTCGATTCCCGATTGATCTCAAAATATACATATACCTAAAAAACTTAGAATTTTTATCACTCAAAGAGCGAAGTTATATAAAAAATCTTCCAGAGAAAGGCACAAAAAAAAATAAATGGAAAAATTTAAAATTCTATTAATAAAAAACCGCTTTAATAAATTAATAAATTATGATTTTTTTGTCATTATTTTTTTATAGAAAGTGACTTCTCTTCAAGGTGGTTTTGAACCTTCATCTAAAGCAGCATCTACAGGAGCAGGGTATTCTAAAGTCACCTTCCAAAATACGGTCAGTTTTAGTAATTTTTCCGAGATTAGATAAATTAAGTAATAGAAGGCAAAATAAAATACAATTGACCCAATGTTTTGATTAATAAAATTAATAAAAAAAAATTAATAGTTTTGAAAGACAACAAGTACCTCCTCAACAATGAAAATTTCCAACTGTCTATAGCCTTAAAGGAGAGAAAACACTAGAAGAGGATAATTTCATATTTATAATTACAGTACAAAAATTTTGTATAAAAGATTGATTCATTTATTTCAACTTTCTCATAAAATAAACTTTCTTTAAAAAAAAACTCAGTATAAAGATAGAAAAGTATTTTAAAATAAATATTTAATTTCCATATTTGCATTTCATTATAATTATTTAAAAAAAAAAAAAATTTCATTAAATGATCGATTAAAGAATAACTTAAACAAAGAAAAAATTTTTTTTTTTACTTAATGAATAATTAAAATATTAAAATTATGGATTATCTAAAAGTGTTTTTTATCAGAACATAATTAAACGCTATTTATACAAGTAATCATAATTTAGGAGAATGAAATTTCAAATTTTTCTGCTTTCAATTTCCTCATATTTTTTTTCTAAGACCATTAATGAAGCGTCTTCAGAATTACTGATTAGGTACTAAAGAATTTTAAAGATTTAATTTAACAGATGCATCTTAGAAGAAAACTTTCTAGCAAATTCTCACACTATCGGGGCTATTATTTATCAACTTAATTGACTTTTAAAGAGTAAAGTAAATACCTACTAGTTCAATATCCGCCTTGTTTGTAGGAAGTGAGATAATTTATGTTGTATAATATCATTTTTTTTTAGGAATCAAGAAGATAACCATCGGTTTCCTGTGATCGAAGTTTAACTTTGCAGTTCAACAAGAATAGTCTAATATTATTTATAAATCTAAATTATAATCTAAGAATAAATTGTTAATTTAATAATAAAATTATAAATTATATTTTTTTTTCTTTTTATTGTGTAGTAAGTAGGCTAATAGCGAATTTCCCTAGAGATTTTACTACGCATGCGTGATTCATAGAGTGGCAGCCAAATATTTTATTGGGCCGACGCTTCGGTCTCGATAGATTTCTTAGATGAGCATCAGTGCATATTGCTGCCTAATTCAAATTATATATATTTCCTTGACACTTATTGGGCCCTGAAGATGGCCTCTATCGAGACCGAAATGTCGGCCTAATAAAATATTTACAGAAAATTTTTAGCTGGCAGTCTCTACTCCTCCAACCCTTCCTTGATACAACTCAACAGCCACAACTAGAATACTAATATCGATAAAGTTTCAAATGACAAGGAAATTTTTCTCTCCTTTTTAGTAAATAATTACTTATAATCGCTTAAGTATTGGAAGAATTTGAATGAAACCAGCTGAGATTTTTGCCTTTTCGTCGTTTAAAATATTAGCAGCATTATTAAACAATTGTAATAATAATAATAATAATAATAATTAATTTTTACTTTCTCTTACCTATGTATATATGTAATATATATATAGAGAGAAAGTATTGGATTCATGTCAAAAATTCGATGTCGAGATTTTGATGGATCTTGACATGGTCTGTCTGTGGGTGGGTGTGTGTTCATTTTTAAGCATGAAAGAATTGAGCTATGAGGCTGAAATTTTATATTTAAGTTAAACACCCCCCGGGACCGAAAAATAAGCTTTTAATCAAAATCGGCCAAAGATTAGTAGTACTTTACTGATGTACTTTTTCAGTTTTTTTCGATTTTCTCAAAATTTGCTCCAACGATTTTTTTTTAAATTCAAAAATCAATTATTTTTTAGATGCTCTTTCAAATGTATATTTTGATTTTGCTCTCAAAATTGTTTGAAGACCACTTTACTGTTATATTTCATAGGGAAGATAGGAGAAATGGTTGCCATGGTAACAAAATATAAATATTTTCCCATCTATATAAATTTGACATATGAATTCATATGTTCCGTACTGTGGGGAACTAAATATATGTCGACACAAAAAATCTAGTGTGACAAGCACAGTACACAACTTTCGATTACCGAAGGTAAGAGAAGGTAAGGGCCTGATTATACAGAGAAAAAATTTCATTGAAAAATTTCAAAACAAAAATAAAAATTTAATCGAAACAGATAAAACGAAAATTGATCAGTGCATAATTGTTAATAAATAGATTATATAATCTGTCTCTGAAAAAGTTAAAAATTTATAATTAAACAATATAGAAAGCTATTAATTTACTAGGAGGTTATATCGATATTTCAAAGTAATATTTATGAACCATAAAATTAATTATAAAAGTAATTAAAATTTAAAACAATAATATTTTTTTTTTTAAGATAAATATTTTTAATTTATTCCTCTTTCCTGAGTTTCATCACCCCTCTCATCAAGAATAATCACCCTCCTGAATGCACATATAATTACCTTTTTTTTTATTTCATCCCCTAAACATGGGGTAAAACCCTTTATATAAACTTAGGAAGAAACAAATCCGAAAATTTATAATTAACAACTCCCCAAATTCTAGCCGATTAGAGAGAGGAGTGGGGGAATAGAAAAAAATTAATTACTTTGAATTCAACAGCCTTATTTAAATTTTAAGCATAAGCAGCAATCGCTAGTACGTTACCACGAGAATTCAAAAAACGTTTAAAATAAAATTTCATTTTTTTTTTAAATTGGCCCCGGATGTCCGACAATGGCAAAATATCCATTTGGCCAGACATAAAATTTCATAAACGATTGAATAAAATGAAAAGGGGTGTTAAAAAATTAAAAAGTAAAAAAAAACTGAAGATTTGGGGTATAAAACTAAGAAAATTCCTGCCCACACTCATCCTTTTTCAACATTTAACTGAAAAAATCTGGTGTGACTGGTCGCACAGCAAACAACTTTCTCTTACCTTCGGTAATCGAAAGTTGGGTTCTGTGCTTGTCACACCAGATTTTTCGTGTCGACATATATTTAGTTTCCACCAATATATTAAGGTGCGTACCAGCGGCGTAACTAGCCTTTGAGGGCGGAGGGGGCGAAGCTCAACTAGGGCGCCGTTTTTTAAGTTGTAATATAATTTAAAAGAAATCTATCAATTTTTAGGACAATCTATGGAAAGAATATGATAAAATCACCCTCCCTGGGCTATATTTTAGATGCCCTAGGGCGCCTATGTCGGTATCGAGGGGCGCCAAAGGCTTGAAGCGCCTGGGGCGGAGGGGGCGAGCGCTACTGGTGCGTACACATCTGCGCTCTGCTCCGCTCGCGAGCAGTTCGCGGCTCGCGTTCGTTGCTCGTCCCATGTTCGTTGAAATTATTTATTTTGACGAACCTGTCTCGATCCAAAGAGATGGATCGCGGCGAGCAGCTCGCGAGCATCTCAAAACAACGAACATGGTACTCGCGAGCGGAGCAGAGCGCAGATGTGTACGCACTTTTTTTTTTTTTTTTTAAACATTCACTTTTTTTCTCATTCACACTCACACACACATTCACCCTGTCTTTTCGGCAACTTAGGCCATTTAAGACTTTGACGATAACCGTTGTAATATATATTAATCTATTGTGGGTTCAGGCATTTCTATTTAAGCCATCTGGTATCCAAATGGCTTAAATAAAATCATCGGACTGCCTGGGTCCGAACCCGCGACGTTTGGTATAGGAGGTAGGCACGCTACCTACTACGCCACACCCGGGGGCGTACGCACCTTTAGAATTCAAGATGTAAAATACCCCCGGGTGTGGCATAGTAGGTAGCGTGCCTCCCTCCTATGCCAAACGTCGCGGGTTCGGACCCAGGGTCCGATTATTTTATTTAAGCCATTTGGATACCAGATGGCTTAAATAGAAATGCCTGAACCCACAATAGATAATATATAATACAACGGTTCATGGGCTACCCAGCGAGGGGGGGCCCCCCCCCCTAGAAGCAACAAAAAAAATTAAATGTTTATAAAGTGATGAAACGAAACAAAATTGGTGGTTGGCGACGGGGAATGATTCTTTTTGTTAGGACTCGAGGGTTTTTAGGCCTTTAATTCGAAGGCTTTACCCCTCTATATAAAAAATAGCTATGTCACAATCTGGACGACCATGATCTGCCCCCCTGACGACCATGATCTGACCATGCCCCCCCTAGATTTGATCCTGGGTACGCCCATGCAACGGTTATCGTCTAAAGTCTTAAATGGCCTGAGTTGCCGAAAAGACTGTGTGAATGTGTGTGCGAATGTGAGTGTGAATGAGAAAAAAGTGTGAATGTTTAAAAAAAAAAAAAGATGTAAAATTTATAAACAGAAAAATATTTAAATTTTGTTTCCATGGCAACCATTTCTCCTATTCTTCCAATGAAGTACAAGAGTAAAGTGTGCTTCAAACAATTTTGAGAGCAAAATGAGAATATACATTTGAAAGAGCATCTAAAAAATAATTGATTTTTGAATTTTAATCAAAATCGTTAGAGCGAATTTTGAGAAAATCGAAAAAAACTGAAAAATTACATCAGTAAAGGACTAGTACTCTTTGGTCGATTTTGTCCAAAAGCTTCCTGTTACGTCCCATGTGGGCGCCTAACTTAAATATAAAATTTCAACCTCCTAGCTCAATCTCTTCATGCTTTAAATTGAACACAGATAGACAGACAGACCATGTTGCAAAAAACACTTTTTTGGACTCAGGGAGTGTAATATTCATATATAGGTAAGAGAAAGAAAAAATTTGCGATAAATTATTTCTTTGTAGTGACACCCATATGTTACCTTAGAAAGAAACAAGTAACACCTACTAACAAATAGTAAATATTCAACTATAAAGATGAATCCATTGCCTCATCTTGGCAAGAAACCTCAACGATACTTATTAATATGTATAGAGAAGTATCGGACTGAGACGCGCGAGTTGTGTTTTTTAATTGACTAATGTTTACGCGGGTTTCACTTCTGGCCGAATGTAGGTTAAGCGGAGGGGCGGGGACCCTCACTGGCGCCCACAGGTGACCCCAGCTTAAGAGGTCTCAAGGTCCCGGGAAGGCCGATCTCACTTTCTTTCATCATTCGAGGAATCTTGTTAATTGATTACCTCTCGCTGGAGAAGGTAATGGACCCATTTATTTTGAGATGAAGTAACAACGTCATTTGAAAAGTTATTTTTTTAATTCAAAATTAATAAAAAAAAAATAATTGAAATTTGCTAAAATTTAAGCAATATTCAAATTTAATCATTAAATAAAAAATATTGGAGATTTATTAAAAGCTTGGAAATTAATCTTCATTAAACACAAAAAATTTCTAAAAAGATATTTTAATAGTCACCCATCTTCGGGTGTAAAAAATATTTTCATTCACTCGGCAATAATTATCAACATTATTATGGGAGTTTTTAATTATAGACCACATTTTGTATTAATTATTATTTTTATTAAAAATATAAATACTGTACAACGTTTCGGCTGCTTATTCTGCAATCGTTATCAAGTACTGTGCATTTGCTCTGACTCAAGAGAACAAGAAAAACTCCCATAATAATAGTAAGACAAACCAGAAACGCTTTAATAAACAAATTATCAACATTGTTGACTTGAAGATGAATAGTTCTAAAAATGCAGAGGATTATGCCTTTTGGGCTTACTGTCCCTAACGATGGAATTTTAAAAAAAATTATATTAATATGAAGTAAATTAGCTCAGGGACCCACATCTTGTCTTTGCAGTCTCTTTCCTTCTATATTTTCAACAGGCGTAAGACCGTGAGACGGACCGGTCTGTACTATTCCTTCCCGGTCGCAAAAACCCATGAATGACAAATTCCGCCGACCCCGCACTGTGGGAATAATTAGGCGAAGAAAGAAGAAGAAGATTAATATAAAGTAAATAGTTTGCCCTCGGGCCTTGGTGTAGTGACTAGCCCTCTGGCCTTTTATAGCAAGGGTCGCTGGTTCGGTTCCCAGGCATTCCGATCATTTTATTTAAGCCATTTGGATACCAAATGGCTTAAATAAATATGTCTTGACCCCCAATTCGTAAAAAGTCTTATATGAGCTAAGTTGCCGAAAACGACTGTGAATGTGTGTGTATGTGTGAGGGTGAATGGAAAAAATTGTGTGTTAAAAAAAAAAGAAAAAAGTTAATAGTTTAATATACCTATAAGATAAAGAAGAGGAAAAGAGCAAAGCAGCTAAGTATAATACTTCCTCAAGACGTTGTTTGGGTCATCTTCATGATTCAAGTAGTATAGCCTAATATATTAATATAATATTAATATTTATAAATGATATTAGATCTAGAATAAACTTCGTCGAAGTCAAAAACAAGAAATTAAAATATCATTGAGGGACTAAATAACAAAAAATTATAATAACCTAGAAGAATTTTGTATGTTACAATTTTTTCTCTAAGATTTCTGCTCCCATTAGGCTATATTTTGAACTTGAAGAAGACCAATCACTGTAAATAGTGCGGTTTTCTTCTGCATTTCAATAAAATATGGAGTGATCATATTCAGATATAGATATAAACTATAAGATGTCTAGACAAATGAACATAAATTAAAATTTCCTAATAATTTTTGGACATGTTATTTTGTAATAATAATTTGTATTGTTGATGTAATATTTTCAGATCTATCAATCTAAACCTGGTCGACACTTAAGGAATGCTGTTAATTGATAGAATGCAATGGACCATTAATTTTAGATGATGCAATGACACCATTCAAAAAATCGTTTTTTAATTGAAAATTAGTGAAATTTATGACTCATTTAAAATTATTGTTATTTAAAATTATATATGTATTTTTTTTTTTTTTTTACCAAAAGACAAGACGTAAGTAATAAAATAAAAAAGTCCTAATTTAGTTATTTAAATATATTCACATCAGAAATTCATTTGATTTATTAATAAATAATACCTGGTACTTGAATGAAATTTTAATAATATTAAATAAACCTTGAACTCTAAAATAAACTATTGTAAAAGCATTGAAACCGAGGAAGAAATGAAAGGCAGGTGCCAGGGACAAACAAATGCCTTTGCGGAATGTCGAGTGAAAAATTCTGAAAGGAATCTTTAGAAGGAAATTGAATAAATAGTGGAATATATTTTATAGGAGTTATTGTACTTTGTGATCTCATTCATACTCCCATTGATTATTTATTAACTTTGTATGAATGCCTCTCTACATCTATATAGTCAAATAATATAATTATTTATATACTGTTGTATATTTTTACTTTTTTAAAATAATAGTCAAATTATATTACAACTTTTTACTTGGAACTGGTAACGAATCTCTTTAAAAACGAATTTTCTACTTTTGAACTAACAAAAATGGAGGGGGAATTAATTTTTGAAAAACAAAATAAAATCTCACACTACAATTGACAATGCAAGAAGAATTTTATAGATATAAATTTTATTATATTTACTAGCTTACAATCGCTTCGCTTCGCTCGCTCCTTGTGAGCTAGCTGGGGGCTTTGCCCCCTTTTTGATATTACACTATTTTCTTTCCAGGAAGATAGGCAACCCTTTTGTGCCATCAATATTTCTGTTTACCTTTGAATTTTAAGTGATATTAAATTATACAAAATATCCCAAGAGGAGAGATTAGTTTATAAGGAGTAGAAGAAATGGCAAACTCGATTAACTCATTCACGTTTTTATTAGTGTGAAAATATTAGTGAAAATTCATAAGAATAAGATTAATTTATATTATTTATATCCTTTTTTGTGTAGCCATATCTGCTATAATGTTTATGTCATTGAAATTTCGATGATTAGCCTTTCTCACGGAAGAAATCTCTCAACTATAATAAAAAAAAGAATCTGCATCAAATGTGAATAAATTGAAAGCATGTCAAAACTCTAATTCTTTAATAAAATTATATAAGAAGATAATTAAAGTTACGAGGCTCTCTTTAGGGAATTTCCATACTTAGAAAAATCTCCCTCATTTGGAATTTCTTTTAACGTATGGTATCTTTTTTTTATATTTATTATTATTACCCCATAGTCTTATATGTCAATGACTAAAACGTGATGGAAGATTGTTGAGAAATTTTTAGGAATTTTTTAGAAGTACTTAATTAAATCTGAATATCCAACAATGATAATTATTATTATTTGGAATTACTATCGGGATCCCCGTTTATTTACCCGAGGTGCTTTCGTGCACGAAGACACACACCTCAAACCCAATCGGTCTCTGAGTGTAGCCATCCATCTACCGGCACCCCGTGAAGTTACATTATTTCCTATCTCTAATTCCTCTTCCTGCGATCGTTTCTAGAGACACACAGGGATATACACGTCCGCATCAGGGACACACGGGGATCCACACACCCGTACCAGGGACACACATTTTTCTTCTGGTCACTTTCGATCTACTGTGTGTGCCTCTGGTGCGTGCGTGTGGAACCCTGTGTGTTCCTTGTGCAGACGTGTATATCCCTGTGTGTCTCTAAAGGTTCACTATGCAGACTAGCTGCAGGCGTGTGGATCCCTCGATCATTTTTAATTATTTTTACTCGAGTAAGGAACTAATCCTTATTTTTTGTTCCACCCGGTTGCTTTTATCCAACTTCTTTTATGCTAGGGAGGATGTCCTAGTTTGAGGAGGGACTCCCTCAGCCTACTCCTTTCGAAGAATGCATCACTGAGAGGAAGGGTCCCTTCCACAGGACGGGTCACAGCAACTCCCTCTCTTCGTAGAGTTGTCTGGAGGCTATTGTCGTGAGATCCAATATTCTAATCCAGTGCCTGCTTGAGGATTTGTTTACATTAGATAAATATTTTTATTTAATGAAAAAATCCTTCACGCTCAGGATTTGAACACGGATCTTCTGTGTAGAAGCTGATATCTTAGCCCGCTACACCAGCGATCCTCACAATGATATTATTTCCCATAATTTAAATTATAATAAATCTACCTGCTGTTCTGACAAGAAAAATAAACAACAGCCACCAAAATCAAGGTTGTTAAGCAACGTCAAGCTGAAGATGCTGAAAATCCGGACAGGTGGCCCCCGAACGCCCGCAGCAAGCAATTGATATATGTATATTATAATTATTTAATAAAGTATTAAAGTCTAATGACCTCAGCAGCAGAAATGACAAAAA
This sequence comes from Euborellia annulipes, assembly GCA_023213315.1. Classification (NCBI taxonomy): domain Eukaryota; kingdom Metazoa; phylum Arthropoda; class Insecta; order Dermaptera; family Anisolabididae; genus Euborellia; species Euborellia annulipes. The sequence continues at coordinate 15,954 of JAKCPI010017791.1, read as the reverse complement.
ATAAATATTAAAAATAAATTTGAATAAATCTAAAAAAAATGTAAATATAAAAAAATGAAAATGAAAGAAAGCCCATCTGGCTTAAAGGTGTGTGACTCACAATTAAATAAGTTACAGTTTGTAAATAACAATTCCAATCTTCAAGGATCTCTACATTTCAAAACGATATCGGTCTAAGAGTAAAGAACGCTTCGCCTCTCCCCTCCTCTTAACTTCCAGAAAAAGAAAAAGACAGGTCCTTTAAAAAAAAAATCTTTTCAGATTAATGATGCTGTCTCTTTATCCAGCTCCTGGTTTCGAGCGCTTTGCTTGCGTCTTTGGATGAGATAGTCTACGTCTTTACTAAAAATCAAAAATAGATATGATTTTATAAGATTCTATCCACTTTATGAAAAACGAAGTAATAAAATAAATTAAGTGCACAAAAAGTACATGATCAACCTTTCAAGTTTAAATATTATTGAGATGCCAATATTTTCAAAGAGGCATTGATTTCTTAAGAAAGTCGACGAGAGAAAGAGAGTGTGGAAACACGCGCCCTTTTGTCTCCCTCCTTCATTCTCAGACGCCCTTTTTGTATTATTGTATACCGTACTTTTCAATCGAGGAAGTTTCAAATACAATTTTTTACGCAAAACTTTTATATTCGTTAAGTAAATAAAAAAAAAACAAACAAGTTGATATAAAAAAAGAGTTTAAAAGGTTTTTTGAATTTTACAAATGAAAATACAGATGGATGAATAATATTATTGTATATCTGCAAAATTTAAAAATCAATATTTATTGTTGTTATTTATTCTTGGGCTTTTTATAAATCGATGAATTTGGTGGATTAGTGTGATTTGTAGATAAATAGCAGCGGGGATTTTGCATGGATACATAAATACAATGGCAGGTGAAGAAAAACACTAGCTAGGCAATTTCATTTTAGCAATTTAATAAAAATAATATAAAACTGAGTTTTTAATAAACGATCATTCTTAATTAAGATTTAAATCTTAATGTTTTAGGATACCACATAGGTTTACATTTATAAATATATTTTTTTTATCATTTTCCCTCTCTACTATGTACTACTACTCTCTACTAGGTAATTTAGGAGTTTAACATTTATATATATTCTATATATATGTTACAGGCCATACTTTTTAGGACAAACTATTTTAGTTTATCCTAACGCACTTAGGATAACTTACTGTAGTTTGGTCTAGGAGAAACCAGTTTATCCTAGCGCACTCAGGACCAACAAGTTTACCCTAGGATTTACTAGTTTGTCCTAAAAAAACAGCTTGGCCATATCTATCTATCTTCTATTATATATAGACACTGTATGTATTAGTGTGTCAAGCTCCAAATAATTAAAAATTGAGTTAAGCACGGAATATTGTTTCAAATGCTATAATTAATAGTATTTTTTAAGAAATATGTCCTAAAAAAATTTATATTTAATGTTACTTGCACAATTGACAAAAAAAATTATATAGTATTATATAATCCAATGAAAACAAAAAACTTTAATGTTAGTTTTCTCAAAACTCGGTAGCTGGCGCTTGACACACTAATGCGTAAGAGGGTCCATATATATAAATGAAATGGAAAAATGTACCGGTATGTATGCATATGTTCTATAAAAATCTACAATTTTCAATGAATCTTTTTCAAATTAAGTACACATATAGTATGAGAGTAACGTAGTAATAATTTGAATCTGTTAAATGTTTTGGGTAATTAATTATAATCAAATTTCTTCAATATCTGAACACAAATCTATTTTTTTCCTTTTGGCAGCTTTATGATTTATGGCCATCTCTTTTCCAGGCTTACGACTGACCCTTTAGGGTACATCCTGTCCTCAGTCACTACCCTCACTTGGACTCAAGGTCCTTCCTTAACATACTTGCAGTGCAACAAGAAATATCCTAAATTGGCAACAAACTTGCCCGCCGAAGACGAGCAAGAGGGTCCAGGGGGCGCAATCCCCCGGCCAGACGGAAAGCCCGTCTAGGCCTGGCTTTGCGGCTAGTATAATATATGTATGTTAAGGTTTTTATTTCGATGGGTTATTATATACCATGGCATGTTCCAAACGCTTGTTTCTAGGGCCACCATTCCAGGATACAGTCTTACTTTTGTATTTGTTGTAAAAAAAAAAAATAATAAATTCCGCATTTGATATTTGGAAATTTCTCTACGAAGCGCGGCTCCCATTATTATTAAGTTGCTCATTCCTGTCGTAATATGATAATAACATATAATCATTCAAAAATAACTTAACATATATATACTTTTTTTTTTTAAATCCTCCAATTGTTATTCAGAGCTTTTATATCGCGATAAGTGGGATGTTCGTCGGCATATAATGAAATAAAACGTCGTCGACCCATATTGCTTAATCCGCTTGGGTTAGTTCCGGAAAAGGAGTGCCTGAAACTATTATCTCTAAATGTGAGATTCTCTATTATCTATTTATATTTATATAATTGAAGGGAATGTCAAATAAATGAATTACTCTTGAATAATAGTTAAATAATTTCTTCTATTTCTTTTATATTAAATTGAAGTGAAAGAAACTCCCCCATTAATTTTTTAATGCTTATTTAAATATGTTAAAAGTTATGTTATATCGCTGAATAAAATACTAATCATAAGCAATTCATCATTTTTAATACGTATGCGTTTCTTCTATTAAGTTTTTTATCATCCATTAATTTTTGAAAGATCATTTCATGTCAATGTTTATAATCTATAGACTTTAAAGAGTTAAATTTATTTCTTAACTACTATCAATGACTACTTATTCCTCAGTCTTCTGCATCTGAATTACATTATACAAGATCTAGTACTTCAGTTGTTTTTTTTTTTTTAATTATGAAGTTTATTTTATAAGTTATAATTCAATCATTTTTCTAAATAATAACATTATCTATAAATTAAAAACAAAACATTGCCTCTCTCAATACCATTCAGAACGCAGTCTCATTTTCTCTTTAATTTTAAAGTTAAAGTCAGGTTAAAAGTGTTAGGTAAACCCATTACTACTTTGAAATTTCAAAAGTTGACAAAGTTAAGGCCAATCTCTTTAACAATCGATTCTAATATGACTCAATTCTTGAGGAAATAACCATAAGCCATTATGCTCGAAATCCATGAGCTCATCTCTTTCTGATTGGTATTGTAAATTTTATGACATTCTCTCTCTAAAAATTCATATAATCACTGAGGATAGTAAATGGACCGAAATATTTACAATGAATTGAAGTTTTGAGATTGAACAAGAGGCTGGTTATTTTTCTACTTTATCTTTCTATTATTTTAGTATTTGTCAATGAAAGTTTGTTAATTATTAATTTTATGTCAATTTTACTATCATGAACTTTAGAAATTAGTTCCTGTTTGCTAGGTAGGAAGGGGTGTGTACAAGTGATAGGTCCTTTAACTCAAGTTATAGAAAAGGTTTCAAATTACTAACTTAAAATCCCTATGTAATCGTTTTTTTAAACTTTAATCATCGTGGGCCACGTGTTCTTTTTCACCGATTTGTTTCCCATTATGCAGAAATTATTTTTTTATATCAAGGAACAATTTTAGAGGTACCTGCATTAAAAAAATGCAACATGAAAAATAAGGACCACCCTAATGGACAGGTTAGAATATTTTTGGAAGAATTATCTCAAAAATCCATTCGCCAGTTGGTTAGGCAACCGACCTTACTGCAAATATAAAACGAATTAATTTATACAAGGCATGGTAATTTTAATGTCATTTTGACTAGAAATTCTAATATTAAAAATGGTTACTGGCGTTCTTTGTTCCTTTTCTCCCTCGGGGTGAATAGAAATGAAATTTTAAATGAGATAGAGAGTTACCATAAAAGAGTTGAGTTATTATATTATCAAGATCAAAATGGTCTCTGATAACCGACTATATCTCTAGAATTGAATTTTTTTTTTTAATTTTACTTCTTTAAATAATAATTTAAACTCAAATAACTTGAATTAGGGGAAAAAAAATGCTAAAAAATTACTAACTATATTCAAGAGATGTGCAAATTTCCAAATTTCTTTAGAAATGTTTTTTTTTTTATAAGCTATATTTATATATAAATAGTTTGTGTTTACCTCTTTCTTAAGAAAGTACTTGAACTCTCTTTTGCTTACCCAAAAATCTAAATGAAGTGTATAATTATTTTTCAAGTACCAAATCTCTTGTGTCTGATTTGGATGCAATCAATGTACAATATTTGCTTACGAAAGTTTTAAGGAATGGAATGTCCCCGCCCATAGTCTCTAATATCTAATTGGGACTTCGTGTTGTTGAATCAGGTACTTGGAGTACTTAGCCTGACCCTTCCGACAAAGACAGGATATAATTTTCAATGATTGGAATGAAAGTGAAAATGCAAGTAAAACAAGAGAACGGAATCTATTAATTGAGATTTTCCTGTTCTTTTTAGTTTTTAATAGAATTTTAAAGTTATTTAAAAATAAACTAACAACTCTATAGCAATTTAGAAAAAATTTGATGTCTTCGACCTTGGCCTAGGTGAAGAAAGTTAATATAATAATGATCATTAAGCCAAAGTCGAAATAATAATCTCCAGGGTTTTTTAAGACGTCATGTCCGCCCATGATTTTTTATTATTTAGATGATTTGTGGCGCTCTCCTTTTTACTTTTTTTTTTTTTCAATTGTCCCAAATCGAATTTTTTTTCTTTTCTAATTTATTATTAGACCTTTTTTTTAGGATCATTTGTCTTTCTTTTAGATATCTTCTCTTTGTGCATTTTAAAATCATGGAAAGTTTGAGCCAAGTTACCAATCAATATATATACATACATGGGTGTAGCCAGAGGGGGGGGCAATGCCCCCTGTTTTGTCCTGAAAATATTTGTCAAGTTTATTTTTATAATTAAATCGTTTTATTTAATCTTTAAACACGCCCAAATTCACTACATTAATTTAATTTTTTTTTTTAAATAAATAATTAATAATCTATCTATATATTAATCGCATACCCTCCCCTCTCTCGTCCTAACAAGTGGTCCCCCCCCCCATAACAAGAAAACTGGCTATGCCCATTTACTAGTATTTTATTATAAAAATTTATGAAGGTTTATTTATTTAATTACTTTTTTTTTTATTTAAAGTCAATAGTTTTTCTAATGATCCACTAAAGCAGGGGTGTCAAACTCGCGGCCCGAGATGAACATTTTTGCGGACCAGTCAATATATTCGACGCAAAGTAAAAATAAAATAGAAATGTGAATTAGAAATGAAACCAGCCATATAAATTTTTAGAATATACTTTATTTATAAACTTTTTTTTTTTGCGGCCCACCTAAAGTTAAGCATTATTGATTTCAAATTTTTTTAAGCTTTTTTTTCTAAGGCCATTTAGACCTAGTCCCTATTATTTCAATTGATTGGTAGCCATTCAAATGAAATAAATTGATGTCGTTTGGGATGTGTCTCCTAGTATAAGAGACGAAAGTTCTACCTCTGTGTTATCAGAATTAGAACAAAAATTCCAATCGGGAAGTATTTTAAAAATTAAGTATCAAATGAGATATTTAGGGACCAGAAGACGTAGAAAAGCCCATCATTTAAAAAATAAAAATTAATAAAGTATACCGGTACATTGTTCTTGTTAAAGAACCAATTCCGTCCCTTCTTTTCTAAATTAATTGAGAGTGAATATAATTTTAGAATTTCATTACTTAAGAAGGAAAGCGAACTCCTGATTTATAACAAAAATGAGGCAGTATAATAAAAGTGAGATTAAGAAATATATAAATTAAGTTATTAAGATCTCAGATATGATTGATTTCTTCTTCCTGATTTATTTTCTTTTGAATATTAAACGATTGTATTAAAAAAAAAAAAGTATTGAGAAACATGCATAAATTATTCATTTGTCAGAATTAAAAAAGTGAAGGTGGAAACCGAAATTAGTCCAGTAAAAATTGTTCTTACATTTTTCGGTTTAAATAAATTTGAAATTTTATGGCTTAAATATGAATCAAATTACTTTTCATCTAAATACAATTAGAGGAAAACTCACCATTTACTCTAATCACGTTATAGATTTTGCAGCCCACATGCCTAAACTCTCTCTTATCGAACGCCTTATTAAAATAATAGAGCCTTCTTCATCTTTCAGACTTTTTAGAGTATTATTAGGTCTATTACTATTCCTATAGAACTAAAACAGAAGTCAGAAACCTATGGCCTATCTGAGGCAATAACGAATTACATTACACGATTTCTTCAACCATGGTCAAGTAGCTGGACTAATCCTGGGTTAAGCTACCAAGCTCTGACTTTCAAATTTTTTTAGATTGTGCGGCTCGCATACCGATATTTCTTTTAAAAGTTGCCCACTGTCTTGAAACCGATTTTGACCTCTACTCTAAAGAGATTACATTAATATAAAAAAAATATTCTGCTTTTAATTGTATTTTTTAAATAAAAATTACGATTAATTGCGATATTTTGTATGCAATTTTTGTTTGGACTCAACGTTATTATTCTATTTTATACAAAAAATATTATTAACATAAAATCGGAATATACAGACATTTATGAGCTTTTTGATCAAAATAAAATAATATAAAGATGAAATAAAATTTTTTAGTAAAGCAAATGAATTAAAATTTTTTTAGTATAAAATGAGGATTGAATTATTTTTATAAAAAGTAAAAAAGTGGAACACTAAAATTTTGGAATTTCTAATATATTCAAAAATTTAAATGAAAATAGCATGAATAGAAAAAAATTCTTTATTCTTTAAAAATATTGTAGGTTAAAAGAATTTCAAGAGTTGGGATTATACATGTCAAAGTTCCCAGTCCAGTGATATCAAGTCGTGGGAATAAATGTGGTGAAGGAGAGTTTGAGCTACTCTTGAGGTCAACTAAATCGCTTAAGGGAAAGTACCCAAGACATCATCGCATTTGACTCCTGGGAGCTGATGAGCCCAGATTTGGAAAGATATGCGCAAATATGAGCACATATAGGCATTCGAAATTTGTGAAAGGGATTTTTTTCAATGGAGATGATAAGTGACCAGTTGGAAATAAAGAAATATGATTTCTCATGACAACTATAATTATAATTATTATGTTTAATTTAAATAAAATGAATATAAAATATTAATTACCAAATGTGGAACGAGGAACAATTTTAGACGTAGCTTTCCCAAAAATATTAAATTTAATTTGTTAAAACAATATATTATACAAAAATATTTACATATTTAATAAAAATTTCCATAAATTTCATTTTTAAATTAACTTAGTGAAAAAAAAAATCATTTTTTTTACATATGTAAATATTCTTTTTTTAATATTATTCATTTTGATTGATATATTTACCAGTAATAGATTTAAACGATGTTTCATAAGCATAGCATTATTATTTATGAATAATGGCATTCATTATCCACCATATTCATTTATACAAAAAGTTATCTAATCGGTTTATAAAAAATAATTCAGAATTTTAGAAAATGTTAATTAAAATTAAGGTTTCAAAAAGGTGCTATTTGTTGTAACGGTAATAAGTAAAAGGAACTAATAGTTGACCCTAGTAAAGATTATATTATTTTTTTTTTATATCTCTCTCAACAAATGGCTTAAATAAGAATGCCTGGACCCCCAATATGTATATTAATTAATAACGGTTATCGTCAAAGTCATACATTTGCAAAAGAATTTAAGGTAGACTTAGTAAAATGAAATAACACTTAGGTCTAAAAAAATAAATAATATGAAGGATAAAATAAAAAAAGGTATTTAAATTTAGCGATTTCTAAAATAACGAATAGTCCCAAAGGACAATAAACTAGACTGCCAGGTTTTTTCAGATATCTCAAGATTGCCAATTCCAAATCCCCGGGGACTAGAGGAATCAGGGATTTTATTTTTACTAGAAATGAGTTGGAGGACAATTTACTTCTTCTGAAAATGAAAGCAAATCTCTTAAGATGTTCTATTTAAATAACTCAGGTTATTAACAAAAAAAAAAAAAAAACAATTAATAAGATAGAATTACTTGATAAATTTGTAGACGTCCTTGGAAGATCTCAAAATAGTGGGTCATATAGATGGGGTAATTGAAGAAAAAAATAGGTTATTTCAAAACTACTGGCAACTTAATATAAACTTATTATATAGTTGAGAACTCAGTTAATTAACATATATATAACGTACACCTGTGGGAATAAAGTTCACTTTAAATGTAAAACTTTATTTAACCTAAATTGAAATTAAGGTATAGCCTAATAGGAAAATTTCTTATTAGTAATTTTCCAAAATTTTGTTTTTGTAAATGTTTACAGGGATCGTTGAAAATTTGACATACAATTTTTTCAATTTTCCCAGTTTTAGAAGAGAGTGAATCTTGTTCTTGATACTATACTGAGTCGGCACTTTTATTTTAATGGGATCGAGAGAAAAATCTACCCGAATCGTCTTGACGCTAGTATATACGAAAAAAAGATTGGCATAAAGAAAATAAATGTCAATCTCAGTTCGGGTAACTCGTTGTCACCAATCACATTTAATTTCTTTTGGTTGACTTCTTGTCTTGATAATTGACTTAATTTAGTTTAACCTCATTCAAAGGGTTATATGAATTAATAAATATTACTTTTAAATTCTCTAGATTGTTTTTCCCCCCACACAAAACCAATTAAATTTTTTAGGAATATTTTTTTTTTTTGTTTGTTTTTTTTTTTTTTTTATTACATAATATAAAGTTAATAACCCGAATTTGTATTAAAATTAAAGGAAGATGTTCAGAAAGTGAGATAACCTGAATTCGATAGTATCAAGTAATTCACTCTCTAATACGAGTTCAGACTATTTTAACGGTAAGTAACGTTTGTAAACAGAACGTCGATATAAAACATTCATTCCCCTCCCGACCCCTTGGAAATGGTCAGACTTGTCCGGCTGCTGACTAACTAATCTTGCTTCTTCACTTTCCCCCAGTGAAATTTCATCCGATTAGGTAACTAAAACAGGTTACAACTTCGCATCTTGACGTTCTACTCATCCTTGCCTCGAACCTTCACTACGTGATAGAATGTATATTTCAGGGTCGCCCACGGCGAATTTTCCATAAGGGTCTAAGATGACAGCATTTAACTACCTGTTGACTAAATTGGAAGGAGAAGCAGGTTGGAGGTCGTGACTTAGGATCTCTAAAAATGATAACATAACATTGGAGTATCATGAAGAAGCTACTTCATAGAAGAGAGTTTCTATCGATGGCCACTCCTCAAAATCAATTCATTTCAAGCCATTAGATTTGAAAATACATATAATTACTCAATCCCTCACCTCGTATTTCTCTTATATTTTTAATATTTCAAAAAAGAATTGGGATTTATATTAGAAAAAACCGTAAGCTGGGTGTCTGAAAATTTCTTCAATACTGTTATTTTTAATTGATGATTTTTTTCTTCTTTTAATTTAATTTATTGTGAAAAAATCTTAAATTTCAAGAAGATCGATTCCAGTTAAAATATCAAAACATAATGTTTATGTAAATTTCCCTGAAAGAGATTTTATTGCTTTTAAATGCCTGTTTTATTGCTTTTCTTAAAATTGCCATTAAAAGGAGGCGATTCCCTTTTAGCCTGAATTTGACGTCATTTTCACAATCATTTGAATCAATTTCAACTGAAATATCAAAAAATGTGGATTAAATTAAATAACTCAATAAGGAATGAACTCTCGATACTCAAATTTTATACTTTCAATTTGTTTTTTAAAATAGGAGGAATTTTGATTATAAAATTTCCCCCCTCATTTTTTGATCGGCCGCCATTATGAACGCAGGCGGGCCCGAGCCAGCGGGTGGTCCAGGAGGCGAAGCCCCCCGGCTAGGCGCCGCGGCTAGTTCATCTCCCAAATCTTTTATCGTCTATTTGGACGTAGTAGGTTTTACAATAAATTTTAGTAGGCTTTAAAAAAAATTTTAAATTATTCTCAATACAATACATTCAATAATTATTATCTTCGTTCTTGTAAAAAAAAAAAAAAATACCAAGCACATTCATGCGCAATAGAATTAGCTTATTTATGTTATATGTCATAATATCTCTCATCAGTTGGTCAGCTATCACTTGTCAGTTGAGACATTCCTCTAAAAAGCTTGGATTAGCGAATTGGACCCTATACAACTCATCTGATTTCAAAATCAACAAGAATTGGAATTTATTTTTTTTAATTAATTTTTTTTTTACTTTATAATTAAAAAAGTAAAAAAGATTAGAAAAAAAAATAATTCAAAAGAAGAGAATGTTAACAAGAAAACATTCAATTGAAAGATTCATTCCAGCTTTAAGGCGATATAATCCTCTTACTGTCAATTTATTTAATAAATAATAGTTAATTCCTATATATGGTGGGAAAGATGTTTTAAGAATAACTATTAATTTACTATCAGTAAGAGTATACTGTAAGTGAGAATATTTTTTATTATATTACTTCTTATTTAATACAGTACTTTTTTAAAATTTTAATTGAATATACTTTTACTACAGCTGTATGAATTGGACAAAATGTAAATATATGTAGGTCTATTGTTAAATTTGGAAATGAAGAAAACTTGACTTATGCCACCTTTCAAATAAATATAATGTCTTAAATAAATAAATATAATGACTTATAGCCTTGAGCCTCAAGTGAGAAATAGAATAATTGATAATACTACTATTTATCAAGGGAGGGAGGACAAATACAATTTTTTAGGTCTTAGTCGGCCAGGGTTTTTTCTTTCTCTAAATTAATATTTCATCGAATTAAATATATTTTAAATAAATATAATTAAAAGGAAGGCAGGATCATCCAAAATTAAAGCCTTTGGTTGAGACGTTTTGTTTCCCTTCAACAGTATATGATTAATTAAATAGTGTGTGGCATTAGTTATTGGAATGCAGGCAAGATACATGTACATATATTTTAATTTTCCTTATTCTGTAAGTAATAACGATTAATTGGTTAATCTGTAAATAATGACGATTTGATTAATTAAACTAATTTTAGGCACTATTTAATGAATCAACGACTGGTGATGGTGCCAACATGAAATGTCTCAAAATTCACTAAGAAACCAGAAGCTTCTGCGTCTTCTTTCTTTATTAATTAGAACCAAGGGGAGGGAGTAAAGGGGGTAGTTACCACACACACACACCAACACCTGAGAATTGAAAAAAATATTTTTTTTCGGAATTAAATTTTATTTCTAAAAATTAATACTTAAAAATTTATATATTCTGGTAAACAAGTACAGAATGCACCTTTAAATTACCGAAAGTAAGAAAGAATTGTGTGCTGTGCGACTAGTCAAGCCAGATTCCCCTCCCTCCCCCCCTTGAGAAACTCCTCTGGATCAAATGATTTTGATAAAAATTGACAAATCAATTTATATTTTAGATGCTCTTTAAAATGTATATTCTCATTTTGCTCTTGAAATTGTTTGAAGCACACTTTATCTCGTTATTGAATATTTTGATTATATTTAATCTGTAGTGACTCAAATAAAGTAAAAGTTGTTTTATAAAATATAATTTAATTCTTTCTTGAAGAAAAAATGAACATAAACTTTTTAGCAAAATAGAAAATATAAATATAAATATTTGTTCACAAACAACATAGGAATTTCCAGGTAACCGTCATGACACGTGATCCTATAAAAATATATTTTTGTTTAAATATTAATAACAAGGGTCAAACCCCTATACTACTCCCCCTTCTAGTACCATAGACTCTAAATATTTATCAGGAAACCTAACTACACGACCCGATTTAGTTTTAAAGTGGGATGATTTTTTCTCACTAGATGAATCATTATCATTAGTTTGACTTGGAACAGATACAACAGTGTCTTCATGTATAAACGCTGGTTTAAGCCTGTCGATTGCAATGTTCTTATGAATGCCATTGCAATTAACAACAAAATACTTTTCATTCCTAGATATCACAACAAAAGGACCATAAAATGGGGGTTGCAAAGGTTGCCTAACACCATCACACCTGACAAATACCCTCGAACAATGCATTAAGTTTTTATCTATATATGATGCCATGCCACTCTGAGTTCTAGTTTTTTTTTGGCTTAATATTACTTATAATTTGTCGCAATTGCGTCACAAACATGGACGCAGTAAAGTCATTTGTTGTTTCTTGAGAGAAAAATTCACCAGGAAGTCGAATTGGACTCCCGTAAACTACCTCCGCGGCACTCGAATTAGTCTCCTCTAAAAATGAAGCACGCAACCCTAAAAGTACCGATGGAAGAACATCTACCCAATTACTCGAATTGGAATGAGCCATAATTGCCGACTTAAAAGTCCTATGCCATCTCTCCAAAAGGCCATTCGATTGCGGATGATAAGCATTAGTTCTTGAGCGTTTAATACCCAAAAAATTTGAAAGTTCACGAAACAAACACGATTCGAACTGTTTGCCCTGATCAGTGGTAATAGTTTCAGGAACTCCAAATCTTGAAACCCACTGACTATAAAACACCCTTGCTACAGACTCAGCCGTGATATCAGCCATCGGCCATGCCTCAGGCCATCTACTAAACCTATCCATACACGTCAGACAATATCGAAATCCTTGAGATGTTGGCAGGGGACCAACAATGTCCAAATGTATATGCGAAAATCTTTCGTTAGGCATAGGGAAAACGGCTAGCGGACTACGAGTGTGCCGTTGCACCTTCGACTTTTGACAAGCTAAACATTCCTTCGCCCACTTTTTACAATCTTTTCTCATATTAGGCCAGACAAATCGTTCTTGAACCAATTTAAGAGAAGCTTTAATCCCCGGGTGGGCTAGATTATGCAGAGTGTCAAAAACTAAACGCCTAAACTTCTGTGTTAAATATGGACGAATCTTTCCATTTGAGGTATCGCAAAAAATTTTACTGTTAGAATTAGGTATATCAACTTCAGATAGTTTGATAGAAGATGTATTATCGCTCTTAAGGAGCTCCAATTCCCGATCATCATTCTGAGAAATTCTCAAATCTTCCCAATCCACAGTATTAGGAAATGACAGACTACAAATCCTTGACAAAGTGTCTGCAACTATATTTTTAAAACCGGAAATATGCCGTATATCAGTACTGAACTGGCTAATATAATTTAAATGTCGACGCTGACGAGGAGAAGCTTTTTCTAAATTCTGAATAAATGCATATGTTAAGGGCTTGTGATCCGTATATATAGTAAAAACTCGAGCCTCTAAAAGATAACGGAAATGTTTAATACCTAAATAAATAGCTAATAACTCCTTGTCATAGGCACTATAATTTTTTTCCGAAACTGTCAGTTTCCTTGAGAAATAACCCAAAGGCCGCCAGCTTTCACCTTCAAGTTGTTGTACTACAGCACCAACTGCAATATCAGAAGCATCAACTACCAGAGACAATTGAGCATTGAAAATTGGATGTGCCAACAAGGTTGATTCAGCTAAACTAGCCTTGACATTTTCAAAGGCATTTAAAGCATCCGGAGATAAGATAATTCTTTTATTTTTTTCACCATTCTCTTTCTTCAAATACTCTAACAAAATTGCTTGACTTTCCACAGCTTTCGGTATGAACCTTCGATAAAAATTAACAATAGCTAAGAAACGCTTTAGTTCCTTTAAAGTATTAGGTACCCTGAACTCCTGTATAGCCTTAACTTTTTCCGGCAAAGGCTCTATTCCTTTCACAGAAAGGAGATGGCCCAAAAAATTAACACTAGATTGACCAAATTTGCATTTAGAAACATTTATAATCATTCCAAATTTCTCTAATCTCTCAAAAAGTAAACGTAAATGAACTAAATGGGAGGGTATATCTCTGGAAGCTATTAATATATCATCAATATAGGGAAATGCAAAATCAAACCCCCTAACTATTTCATTGATTAACCTTTGAAAAGTCTGCGCTGCATTGCAAAGACCAAATGTCATATACGGAAATTCAAACAGCCCAAAAGGAGTTATTACCGCTGTTTTTGGAATGTCTTCTTTTGCCACTGGAACCTGATGGTAAGCCCTAACTAAATCTATGGTAGAAAAAACCGTACAACCATGTAAAGCGGCGTTAAAATCTTGAATATTAGGTATCGGATATCTATCAGGAACTGTGCAAGAATTAAGAGCCCTGTAATCGCCACAAGGCCTCCAATCTCCATTAGGTTTCGGGACCAAATGAAGCGGGCTAGCCCAACTACTACTTGAGGGTCTGCAAATTCCTTTCTCACACATAAACTCAAACTCCTTTTTAGCAATGGCCAATTTCTCTGCAGAAAGCCGTCTAACCTTAGCTGCAACTGGAGGGCCCTTCGTAAGGATATGATGCTCAACACTATGTTTTACTTCACCATTAAGACTGAAAGGACGCGTGATTGATTTAAATTTGTTCAACAAATTCGTATAAATATCTGACTTTTCATTAACCGTAGAAATGCTCGGGTTCATAATCGAATCAACTTTACAAACTTGAGATAATTTAGAAGACGGATCTAGTAACTCACGTTTTTTAAAATCAACCACTAAACCATAATGAGCAAGAAGGTCTGCCCCAATTATAGGTTTTGACACGTTAGCTAAAATAAATGGCCAACTCAGGGTTTTATTAAGCCCTAAATTTAATTTAATTATTCTTGTACCAAAAGTTTTAATAGAGGTACCATTTGCGGCAAAAGTTGTATAGAAGTGGGCGACAAACTAGACTTGCAGAATGACATTGGATAAACGGAAACATCAGCCCCACTATCAATTAAATACCTTACATTGGAAGTTTGATCACGTATCATCAAGCGGTTTGACTCAGAATTCCTTTCACACACCGCCATCTGCGAAAGGAAATCTAGTTTTCCGAAAATTTGCAAGGCTTAGTGCACCGGTAGGCTTCTTTCCCGAATTTCCGATGATACCAACAGATGGCGGAGTCCCCTTTTTCAATTTCATTTCTTCCACGCGAAACGCTTCGATTTCTTGCTGGACGAAAATCTCTAAATCTACTTCTTCTCATGTCAGCAACCTCAACAGTCATTTCTTCAACTTGCGCTTGGAGTTTCTTGATTGTTTCGGAAAGGTGTTGAACACTCGAACTACAGGACACACTCGGATCCTTGTTGATTTGATTTAGGAATCATGTGAAGAAACTTCTTGAATTCTATCTGCCATGATCGCCAAACTGTCCAGTGGATCACTACTTGAAGTTAAAATTGCCCTAGTTTGAGAAGGAAGACGTTGCATCCAAAGAGATTTCAAAACTTCATCGCTAATTTTTCCAGCTGACAATTCCTTCATCTCTCTCAGAAGACTTGATGGCTTCTTGTCACCCAAATCAAGATCCGTAAGTAAGCGTTGCAATCTCTTTCCTCTGATTCAGCAAACAATCCTTCTAATCTTTTCTTAAGAGTCACATACATATTATTTTCAGGTGGATTGAGAACAATATCACTTACTTGCTGAAGAACATCGCTCTCAATTGTGGAAACAATATAATGAAATTTGGTCGCATCAGATCTAATTCCAGCTGTCATGAACTGAGATTCAACTTGGCAAAACCAAAGCTGCGGATTTACCCTTCCAAAAAGGGGGAAGCTTTAAAGAAACTCTCGCAACTTCCCTCGAAGCTGAAGTGGTAGCAGTAGTATCATTAGAACTTTCCATCATAAATCACAAAACAAAAAAACAATTCAAAAAGATAATCCAATTCTTCGTCGGGGTCACCAATTATGTAGTGACTCAAATAAAGCAAAAAAGCCATGCTTTATAAAATATAATTTAATTCTTTCTTGAAGAAAAAATGAACATAAACTTTTTAGCAAAATGGGAAAATATAAATATAAATATTTGTTCACAAACAACATAGGAATTTCCAGGTAACCGTCATGACACGTGATCCCATAAAAATATATTTTTGTTTAAATATT
>JAKCPI010017790.1:0-38633 GCA_023213315.1 Euborellia annulipes | reverse complement strand
AAATAGATAAGATATTCTAATAACAGTATATTCAACATAATTATACCCTCTTAAGACAGAGGAGTTATTCAAGCCAACTAAACTTTTTCAAGCATGCCTCCCTACCCGGCCACTATAGATACATGCCAGCCTTCTACTTTTAGGCCACCAAGTTGAACGTTACTTGCATTCCTTGTTAACTTGCTCTTGAGGACTATTTTTCTTCCCTCTCTCCCGCCGGCATTAGACTAACAAACAGTAGCGTCATTTCAACTTTTTCTTGTGAGAGGCAAATTTTTTTTCTTGGGGGGGGGGGGGCAAACATTTTTTTCTTAAAATTTACTTACAAATATGTACTCAAATTGAGCCAAAAGATATTTAATTTTTTTTTTTTTTTTTCTCATTCACACTCACACTCACACACACACATTCACACTGTCTTTTCGGCAACTCAGGCCATATAAGACATTTACGATAACCGTTATGAATATATATTATTTAGGGTCCAGGCATTCTTATTTAAGCCATTTGGTATCCAATTGGCTTAAATAAAATCATCGGACTGCCTGGGGTCCGAACCCGCGACGTTTGGTATACGAGGTTAGCACACTAACCTCTACACCAAGCCCCGAGGGCCCTGATATTTAATTTAATTGTTTAATTCTCTACAGTTTATATACTCGTAGATATATTTTGAAAGATTTTATCTAGAATAATATAAAATTTTATAAAAGTCAGAGCCCCTTGGGGGGGGGCAGATGGCCCCCCTGCCCCCTCCCCAAATGACGCCACTGCTAACAAAATAATCTTCAAATAAATTAAATCTATGAAAATAATTATTTAGAGAATATATGGAGTGGTCCTTGATCGAGAATTAGTACACATATATTTTTAGTAAAATTATTCAAACACTAAATTTAACTTTATTTTATTTCCGTTTATTTACGAGGTTGGCTACTATTATGCATTAATATTAATATTAGCACAATTGTCATATTGTATGAAATGCAAGCACTCAAACTGATTAAAAAAAAATACCTTTAGGTGTTTTCATTACAAAATAAATAAGTGAAAAAAATATTAATCAAATTTATTTTCAATACAAAAATTCTGGTCTCACAAGCCAGGGCCGCCGCCGTTTCGGTTAAATTCAGGTCAAATCTAAAGGGCAAGCAATTCTCATCAAGTTGATCTCGTTTGGTTATTTTGTGAATTATTATGAATAATGTATTTAATCCTTATGTATTCAAATACATTCATTCACTCTCCATAATTTAAAGAATAAGGCAGTCCGATGATTTTATTTAAGCCAATTGGATACCAAATAAGAATGCCTGGGCCTTAATATATATATTATTCATAATAACGGTTATCATATAAAGTCTTAAATGGCCTAAGTTGCCGAAAAGACTGTGTGAATGGTAAAAAGTGTGTTTAAAAAAAAAAAAAAAAATTTAAAGAATAAACGGGGCTACAGGCAGACCCCCTTTGTTATATACAGCCTCGATGTCTGACAAGGCTCTCGGCATAAATATGTTAAATCTAAGAAGCAAAATAATGCCTAAACGAGAGTTAATTTGTCAAAAATGGCTAGGCCCAGACAATAGTTTTAAATATAATCGAAACTCAAGGGCGGATACAAGGGGGGGTGGGTAAAGGGGGTAATTATCCCCCCTGAGATTTGAAAAAAAATAATTTTTTTCGAAAAAAAAAATGTATTTTTAAGGTAAAATTTCAAAAATTAATACTTAAAAATTTGATTTGTATTTATATTCTGGCAAACAAATACAGAATGCGCCTTGAAATTACCGAAATTAAAAAAAAAATGTGTGCTGTGCGACCAGTCACTCCAGATTACCCCCCCGAGAAACACCTCTGGATCCGCCAATGCCGAAACTTGTGATATTAATTTGAAATAAACATGAATTTAAGATGCGAAAATCAACATTATATCTTTAAAATTAAAAAATTTGTTGAAAAAGCTTTACTTCTCACTCTACAACTCATTTCATTTTAATAAATCATCAATAGATTAAGAGTAGAATTTTCTTTCAAGTTTATTTCTTCTTGTTAGTGACTCTTATCTCAATTGTAATTAAGTGATATTCTAATAAATGTTTTCTTTTTTTTTCAGATGTACCAGGGTCTGTGTTAAGTGTCGAGCTGTGAAGAAGTGCGAGGACCCATCGGTTGGCCAAATTCAACTCAACAGCATGTAAATATTTTTTATGAATAATGTATTTATCCTTATGTACAAATACATTCATTCACTCTCCATAATTTAAAGATGATTTTATTTAAGCCATTTGGATACCAAATGGCTTAAATAAGAATGTCTGGACCTTAATATATACCGTTTTATTATTCATAATAACTGTTATTGTATAAAGTCTTAAATTAACATTTAAACAAACACAGAGAAGATCAGAGAAAATCCAAGTCACTAGTTGTGGAAAGTAGAGAAAATAGAATTGAATTTTTTTCTACTTATCCCATTTCTTACCGCTTGATTTTTGTCTACAAATATTGAGAAGCTATCAGAAGAAAGCTCGGGGTTGGTGACTCCGAGTAATCAACGTGTGAAACGTCAACCGGTAGCCATCGATATTATGTATTTTAAATTTGTAAAATCCAATAAAAAACACTCACAGTCTTGTTAAATTGTGTAATAAATTTGAACCCCTAAATGGCCTTAGTACCCGAAAAGAAGTTAAAAAAAAAAACATTAATCAAGCAATTTTTCTTTATATTTATTACAATTTTATCATAGCCTCTTCAATATTATATTTCAATCGCGACATATTTTTTTTTATTAAAAAAATACAGGAGTTCAAAAAAATAAAACAATTTTAATTAAATTCAAATACAAAAACTTTTGTAATAAAAATGATTTTCTTTTGGATCTCTGGTAAGAGGGGAAGGGGAAAAGGGGGCGACGCCCCCGAAAACAAAAAAAAAGTTTAAAAAAAAAAAACATAAAAAAAATAATTTTTGCGGTCTTTTATTTTATTTAATTTTGGTACCACTCATTTTTAAAAAAGAGAAAAGGGTGTAAATGGGCATGGGGTGCCCGCAAGTCCTTAAAGGATTAAAAATAAAAAAAAAAAAAAAACCCCCCCCCCGCCAAAATTGCATAATCCGCCGCTGTCTCTGGTAATTTTAAATCATATGACATGCGGCATGTTTTATAATTGGCGGCCATACATGTAACAAAACATTGCCTGATGATTATTTATTATTAAAAAAAGGCTGTTTTTCATTATTTTATTTTTATTCATTACAACTAAAAGACACAATTTTACGTCACTTGCAAATAAGCCAAAATCATTCAAGGAAATTGAAACATGAAAGATTCAGAAAGGAGTTATGATCGTTATTTACTCAAAAAACTAATCTCCTGAGTATTTTTTAAACCCACTATACAATTATGAAATATGGAAGTAAACAAAGAATTAAGAATAACTGTTTAGGTGGATGACCAAGGTACACCACATTGAAAAGTAAATGTGACACACCCCGGCCAATTAAATATTCAAAAAATTTAATATAATAAACATGTTTAGGAGAGTTTGGGTGTTTACCTGTCGGCTGTATCCCTTCTCGTTCTTCTCCTTGGAATTTGCACTTCTTCATCTTCGTCATCATCGTCATCGTCTTCCTCAGATGAGGAATCTCCTTCATTGTGCACTTCAGGTGTCTTTTCAGCCATTTTCACTTGTCTTCCTCTTCCTGATCGTCGTCTTCTCTTACGGTTCATAGTCGATGAGACCTCATCTCTGAATGACGAGGTCTCAATGAAATCTCTGTCTGGCAGAATGTTTAAAATACATACGCCTCTCCCACTCCTCAGGCGGGTTTAATTTTAGCCTCCGGCCCAAAGGCGCCTTTTCACTAACGTTTTATCATCGCATACTGGAAGCATTTATGAACTACAGCCTCTCAGTTTGTTTAGACAGGTTTATTTTTAGTATTTTTATTACTATTTTCCCTTAATCTAATTGACCTGTACAACCCTCGAAACGTTGGTTTAACTTATCGTAAATAGAGAGATTTAAAACAGAACATATGGATTTTATAAATAAAACCTTTCATGCCCAAAAAGTGATTATCTAAAACCTATAAATTTAAATACATAAAACTAATATTAGTAGGTCAATTATTAAACGAAATTGTTTGATGTTTAAATAACTTATTAAAAATAAATAGAAGAAAGAAGCCAAAAATTAAAGCCTAAGAGTTCTTAATAAATTTACAGTAAAGCTTATGAGTGCCATGAATTAGTTCATTCCACTCAATAATAAAAACCTTCAAATCTGACTGATTATAGAAATTTGACCCTAAATGTTGATTTTTTTTTTTAAAGATTCTTACCTTAAAAATTCTTTGACAAAAAACTTAAAAATACCAGATTATTTTTTTCATTTTAACAGAATATTATATACTCTATTTTAACAACTTTAACTTTGTTCAAAAGACTAAAATTTTGATATACTAGTTTCTGTGAACTTTCATAACTTCTTATCAAAGTGATAAGAATAATCCTAGATTAGATTAATTAGTTAATCCAAAATTAGGAAATGCATTTATTAATACAAATTTTTCATGGCTAGTCAAACAAAGGAGAGTCTCTTCATACCTTCTGAAAAATGAGATTTAAAAAGACATTGCACAATCTTAGTGCCTTTAGGTTATAGGAAAAAAATATTTCGTCCCCCCCCCCCCCCTAATGGTCCGATGTTCATAAAAATTTAGACATTCCAAACAATTTTAACGATCTTTGGTAAGAAATAATGTTTTTTTATTTATAAAAAAGAATGTTAAATTTTTTTGTGTAAAGCAATTTTAATTTCAATAAATGTTTGTTGACTGCATGACGCGATTGGCGTCCGAATCGTCGACCAAAAGAAATTAAAATAGTTTTTTATTCTCATGGATGCGGCTCTGTCTTCCTTGAGATTAATTTCAAACAATATAGAATTATATTATTATTTTTTGAATTATCACAAACAACAAAAAAAAACCTTTAATAAGGATCTTCAAAACAGATTTTGATATTATTCAGTCTTACAATTTCTTAGCATTTTTTATTCGATACGCGGATGTAATTTGAATTTGGTGCCTTCACTCGGCGTTGTCAATAAAGAGAGCGTCGCTGTCTAACAGCGACGACGGACGACGGCGGCGTCGGTTTTAATACGCATGCTTCAAGAGAGAATAATTCCCGCCTAGGAGTTGCTAGACGCCTGGTATCTGCCACTCGGTGGGGTCTGCATTTTTCGACGGGCAAAGCCCAAGAGCTTAACTAAGTAGCCCTTGACACACGTCCATCTTGACAGGCCCAAGACAGACGGCTTGTCAATCTGTCTACTTGTCCGTCACCTGTCGAGTAAGGGTTTAATTTACGAGCGGAGTTGCCAGGGGACCAGAAGGGCTTAGCAGTGATAAGGGTTCGAGAGCCCGCCAACTACAACGATCAATACAAGCTCATGCCGCCAAAAGATACAAAGGGTGTTACACACTTCGTTTCTGCATCCCTTATGCTCAGACACTCAGATGCCTTCTTCGTCTTCTTCGCTCTACCATTTATTCCATTCACTAACAATTTAAATAAATATATTTAAAATAATAAATCAATAGATTTATCAATAATGACTTTTTTATTTATTTATTTTGTTAAGTAGATAAAAAAATCTAACATTGATTACCC
The DNA here is from genome assembly GCA_023213315.1 of Euborellia annulipes. NCBI lineage: Eukaryota > Metazoa > Arthropoda > Insecta > Dermaptera > Anisolabididae > Euborellia > Euborellia annulipes. Next base: position 32,947 of record JAKCPI010017790.1, on the reverse strand, counting down.
GGTACGGATATTGTGGTGTCACAATACACAAAACTTTTTTTAATAAATATAAAGACAATTCATATAGTATTAATTTTATAGAAAATTAAAAAAAATGTTTCGTTATTTATTCGATGGGTTGTTTTTATTTATTTTTTCTTCACTGTCGGTTGTCATCTCGTGTGGTCCGAACCTCCACCCCCTCCCACATAGTTACGTCACTGATTGAATAGGTGTTTTAAAATCTCATTGTGATTCCGCCTTAGTGTATAGGCAACCAATAACAATATTTGTTTAAATCGGTTATCTATATTACAGGCGTTTCTAGTAAAAATAATAGCTTGAACTCAACTCCTTGGTTCGTTTAATCGAAGGACCGTAGTTTTGAATTCTATTTTAATTAATTAAATAAATTTCAATCGAAATATTTAGATACCAATAGAGATGTATAATTTGAGAGTCCCCCGGCGAGCCAGAGGTGGCATTAATAGGAATTTATATCGAACATTCATGAGACTAGTTTTAAAAAATATTTTAAATCTTATTATATTTTAATCTTTTAAGACAGTCTTTCCAAAACTGGGCCCCAAGGCTCCCCGGGGCGCCGCGGCTCTTCTCTTGGAGCGCCGTGAAAATTTTTCTATACAAAATATTATATTAATTTTTCGCTATTAGTCAAAAAATTAAAGTCGGGTGTTTTAATTATTTATTAAATAAAATTCCAAACTCTACAGGAATTTATATATCAAATTGAAATTGAAATAAAGAAAAACTATCAGTAAATAAGGTTTGACATGAAGCACCACGAAAAGATTCTGAGTCGAAATCCGGGAACCGAAAAAGTTTGGAAACCCCTGGTTTCAGATATAAATCTACACACAATTTTACATGCAAATCATTAGACTGTATTGATCTTTTACAGGATTTATTTATCGAAGAAATATATATAAATTACATTAATTTAAATTAATTCAAAGCCGATATATCCGTATTTCTTGTAGGTGAACCTCCAGTTCAAAAGCCGAATGCAACTGAAATTTCACAAATTAAAGCATTTTTTTAAGAGTTTATAAAAGAGATATAAGCTCTAAGAAAAATAAAATTTTAGGTCCCACCGAGATTTGAACTCGGATCGCTGGATTCAGAGTCCAGAGTGATAACCATTACACCATGGGACCTTTGAACAAATACGTCCTTTGCCCCTGAGATAAGCGAATTATTATTGATTTTTGATAACAAATTAATTTCAAATTTGGTAATTTATATTTTTTTCATTTATTCCCACGGTTTTATCTCCTTCAATAATATTTGATATTGTTTTTCTTGAATTTCATCTTTTTACATCTTAACAACAAAATTTGAATAAGTTACTGTATTACAATAATAAATTTCTTAAATTTTAAAATTTCTCTTTTATTCTTGTAAATTAGATTCTATAAGGAATTCTAGGCTATTCATTGGTCGTGACTTGTTTGATGTCATTATGACATCACATTTTTTTCCCCGCGCTAAATAAATTTCTTCCTCAATTATTCCTATTTTACATAAAATATAATTGATTATCAGGTGTTTATTATTTATTTTTCTCTAAAAAATAATAAAATTTGATGAAATAGAATTTTTTAGTTTACTTTTTCCTCCAGAGATGCCAGTAGGGTGCTGGATTTTGAGAAAAAAGATAAATCAATTTGAATTTAACTCAAAATAGAAATGAAAATAAAATTAATTGAATTGTTGAAAAATAAAATCTTTAAGCGCGTAATAATAAATTTATCAAAAATTTTCTATTAAAAAAATTGTTTAAATAAATGGCCTATTCAAAGTGTTATTTAATTTTAAATAATTTGCATTTATTATTCTAAATAAACCAGATGATGCAAGAATTGGAGAAGGAAAATAATGCTATTTTTTTTTTAACAATTTTTATGACCTATGTGTCTATATATTTGTGAAGTAGCCAGAACAAACAAAGAAAATTTATGTATTATATAACTACATATATACATAATTAAATTAAGATTTTATCTGTAGATTAATTCTCGAAATTTTCTTCAGTTATTCAATTAGAATTAGCCGATACTCTAAAATAAATAATTATTATCCATTAAAATTTCTTAATTTCTTTAAGGGAAAAAAAATTTAGCGAGCCCTGGACGTCATTATTTTCTACTCGCACAGCCCTTCTCCTATGACTGTTTATAATTAACAATGATTGTTTTCATTATGTAAGCTAAAACCAGGGCCGGAACTAGGAGATTTTTAGGGGGGGGCAAAATTTAATTTGCCGCCCCCTCCTTAAAATTTTCCCTGATCTCAAAAATTTTTCTGCGAAATTTTTTTTTTCGCGGAACCAAATTTTCCCGTCCGAAAAAATATTTTACCTTTTTTTAGAGACGCAAAATTTGCCGCCCCCTGATATCTGCCGCCCGGGGCCGTGCACCCCTGCCCCCCGATCCGGCCCTGGCTAAAACAAAAGAATTAGGATCTTTATCTGGTAAATTTTTATTATTAATACAAATTTTACAGGATCTCCAAGTCACTTAAAAATCATGTAATGTTTTTTTGCTGCGTCTTAATATTGTCTACGGCAGGGTTTCCCAAACTTTTTCGGTTTCCAGCGCGCTAAATATATATGGGAATTTTTCTGGGGCGCCCCATGTCAAATCTCAGGGCAAACCTTATGTTACTAATGGTTTTTGCTCATTTCAAATTCAGCGCAGCTTATACTGTATAAACGTAAAATGCTGGTCAAATTTACACTGGTCCGAGTAACATTTCATAGAGTTTTTTTTTTCTATCTTAGCCTTATCCCTATGTGGGGTCGGCAAAATTAATTTATAAAAAAATAAAAAAATGAGACCGGAAGAAAAGCAAGCCGACCCGTCTCATGGCTTGACGCTTGTTATGAAAAAGGAGAAAAAGACAGACATAAAGGAAAGAAAGAAATGCCAGCCTTAGCTCGGGTAACTCGTGGTCGCCATACACGTACTCACTAGAAATGAGTTCCTGAGTGATATCATTTCATAGAGTAATAATACTATTAATATAATAATTTGTATACGAAAATTTTCAAGGCGCCCTAAGAGAACAGCCGCGGCGCCCCAGAGCGCACATTTCGGGAAACACTGGTCTTCGGTATATAAGGGTGGACTGAGTCTAAATGGTCTCATGTGGGGGCTAAAGTATAATTACTTTCTTTTACCTATGTATATATGTAATATTGAGTTACATATACGTTTTGAGGTCCCCTGAATCCAAAAAAGTGGTTTTCGCGACATGGTCTGCCTGTCTGTCTGTGTTCAATTTAAACCATGAATGAATTGAACTAGGAGGTTGAAATTTTATATTTAAGTTAGGTAGCCGCCTGAGGAGTGAAAATAAGCTTTTAATTAAAATCAGCCTAAAAGTACTAGTACTTTATTGATGTAATTTTTTAGTTGCAGTTCTTTTCGATTTTCTCAAAATTCGCTCCAACAATTTTGATTTAAAATTCATAAATCAATTATTTTTTAGATGCTCTTCGTATATTTTCATTTTGATATTGAAATCTTCTATAGACCACTTTAATCTTCTACTTAATAGGAGAGATAAGACAGCCCTTAAGCTCTGAAGATGGTCTTGCTCAAGACGTCAGCCTAGAGGGCCAATAAACGAAATAATTTTAGCTGCTATTCTTTTATTTACCAATTAACAATTTTCGATTACCGAAGGTAGGAGTACTAGTACTTTACTGAGTACTTTTTCAGTTGTTTTTTTTTTCGTTTCAAAATTTGCTGCAAAGATCTTGATTGAAATTCAAAAATCAATTATTTTTTAGATGCTCTTTGAAATTCTCATTTTGCCATCTTCTGAAGACACTTTACTCTTATACTTCATAGGAAAGATAGGAGAAATGGTTGCCATGGTAACAAAATATAAATATTCTCCATGTTTATAAATTTTACATTTGAATTCAAATGTACTGTACGGTCGGAAACTAAATATATTTCGTCACAAAAAAATCTTGTGTGAAACCCATGCGCTCAATTGTTCTCAAATATTTTATAAAATTGACAATCTCTCTCAAAAAATTCAGAGAACGTCCAATCACGAAGCCCATGCGATCAATTGTTCTCAAATATTTTAAAAAATTGACCATCTCTCTAAAAAAATTCATATATGCACTGAAGATGGTCCCAGTATAGTAGCCGAAATATTTGCAAATAAATTGAAGCGGTGAGAGAGAAAAATGAAATTGGTTTTCTTCTCCTTATCGTCCTAATTGATACTATTCAATACTTGATATTTGGTCTTTTTGAAGACATTTTGGGATTGTTACCATTACTCGACTTTGATTTTATAGTGATTATTGAAAATTTTCAAAGATAAACTTCACTTGAATCGGAGCAAGTGCACAGTACTTGAGAACGGCTGCAGAATAAGCAGTCGAATCGTTGTACAGTATTTATATTTTTAATAAATATTTAATACAAAAATGTGGTCTATAACTAAAAATTCCCCTAATAATAATAAATAAGGAAGTAATAAAAAATAAAAATTCTGCAGAAAATTTGAAGTTTTATTGCCATATTGGAATTGAAGTTACAGATTTATAAGAATAGAAGGAAGGGTTTAACAATAAACTAGGAAATAGGAAGGGGGAAGACTCATGTTGCTTAGATGATGTATCCGCCATAGCCAAGTCCTCCTACGGCGTAGGGGGCAGCAACGACACCGCCGACGTAGCCGGTGGTCAACAATTGGGGATGAGGTTGGGGAGCGGCAAAAGCCATAGCCAAGATGGCCAAGACAACCAACAACTGAAAAATATCATAAAAAATAACAATTAGAGATTTCTAAATTAGTTATTCATCCGTTCTTTAAAAACATTTCTAATTTTGTAAAATTTATTTTTTTGTTCGCTTATTACCGGAGACTATTTGCGTATTGTTGCCACAAATCCAGCAGCTCTAGATTCAATTTCAAATCCGTTTAATAAAGTTTATTTAAACGGTCTCAGATTACCGAAGACTTTTATTTATAAATAATATCACAAACCTGTTATTTTCAATAATCCCAGATAGACATTTTTGAAGTAAACGACGCTCATGCGAATGATTACACTCAATTTTTGTAAATTTTAGAACAAGTTTACTTCATACATTGATTAGAAAACGTATTACGTAAATATGCCGTCAAGTTGCAATCACGTTATGCAGTAAATTTTTAGCCTTATTGTTTGCAGCTGTTAATTGCTTTATTTGGTGTAAATGAATGTACGTCAAATTTAGACCATCGTTTGATGTGGTTGAATGAAGTCTATATGAGTAAATTTAAAGTAAATTTATTTTAAGCACAATATTAGGTGAATTTGTTGCAAATAAAAGATAAATGCTGCTGGTATTTTATGTAAATGAATGTTCATCAAATTTAAATCATCGTTTGATGTCTTCGAATGAAGTTTATACTAGTAAATTTAAAGTAAATTAATTTTAAACACAATATTAAGTAAATATGTTGCAAATTGAAAGTAGGTCTAAATGTGCGCATCTCAAATCCGTTGGTCTTCGGCTAACAGAATTGGAATTTCACTCGGTACAACGGCCAAACTCGTGCGAACCAGCCCGAGAAAATTCCTTTCAGTAAAACAAAAATGGCTAGGATCTTCTTTCGTAAGTGCCACATTTAATATGATTGTTATTGGTATGTTATATTTCTTGAGAATTCATTTGTCATTGTTTTTTTTTTCAATTTTCAGATGCTTTAACGAATACGTTCCCAACAAAACCGAAAAAGGATGAATTCGTCAAAGACATGATGGAAGTAATCCGATCCTATAAACAAACTGCAAGAAATCAGCGAAATCTTTCTAAACGGGTACGCAAACAAAGTGATCAAAATGAAAAACTGTTTTTCGATGAAGAAAATTAAAATAATTTTCATAAACATTTTGAATTTAAATCAAAAGTATCCATTATTTGTTTGTAATAGTTTTTTAAGTTTTTTTTAATTCTTTAGTTTTTTCAAGTTGAAACTTGACAGTATTTTTCATTGTAATATAATATATATAGTAAAATTAACATAACATATATAACAGACTTAAAAGCCAAAAAACATGAAAGATATGCGTGATATATATATATTTATATTTATAATTATTAGAACATTATATATTAAAAGAATTTATTTATCCAAAAATGAATTGTGTTCTTTATTTAGTAAAGTTTCAAAAAAAATTTTTTTTATTATCTATATTACAGTTGGAAGATTCTCGCAGGATCACATTTAAAGAAAAGGACCGGAGAAGAAAAGCCAGCATTTTATGGACTCTTATCACATCATCTGTAGTTAGCAGGTGTTTCGGTCGACATCACGCCTGGTCATCATCAGTACAAAAAAAATGATTTGGTGGAGGGCCCGTCAAACAATCTGTAAGAATTATTGTTAAATTTCAGAGAAGCAGCAGGCAGAAGCGTAGATCCGCACGCGCTCACGTATGTCCCCTGCTTCTCTGAAACTTTAAAATAATTTTTACAGATTGTTTGACCCAGGCCCTCCACCTAATCTTTTTTTTGTACTGATGATGGCCAGGCGTGTGCGACCGAAACACCTGCTAACTACAGATGAAGAGAGAGGACGCAAATATGATGTAAATATAATATGCACGCCATGAGCAATTGTTGTGCAATTATTTGGTCAATGTATGTAGTCATTTCTTGATTCAAATATGCAGTAATATCCCTAATCACTATGTGGACAAGCTAGCTGCATACATTTTCCATCATGAAGTAAATAGGATGTAAATATGATTAAGTTTATCTATGATCATGATGTATGAAGTCACTCCTTGATTAAAATATGCAGTAATATTGCTAATCACAAGGTGAACAACCTTGCTGCGTACAATTTACAATCATGAAGTAAATATGATTTAAATATGATCAAATCTGTCTATCGGGGATGTTCCTGACCGTGAAAGATTTAAGTTTGTACATTTTTTAATAACTTTATTACGAAATGATGCACGGTTATTAAAAAAAAAAAAAATTAATTATTATAAATTTTCTTATAAAATAACTCAATAAAAGAATAGAGTCAGCGGCGTAACTAGTCTTTGAGGGGAGGGGGCGAAGCTAAACTGGGGCCTCGTTTTTAGTTCGACCTTTTTTCTTTTTTTTTTTTTTAGTATTCGAATCTCGTTCGATCTTTTTTTTGTAATTTTTCTCCGGATTTGTGATATAAAATTTATTATGAAATTTCAAAAAAAAAAAAAAAAAAAAAAACGGAAAGCCAGATGCGCGAGGTGCGCCAAAAGCTTGATGCGCCTGGGGCGGGGGGGGGGGGGGCGAGCGCCCCTCTTCGCCCCCACCTGGATACCCTTCTGAATAGAGTAAGCTCTTATGACTTTCTTCTCATTTCCATCCAAAATTGAAAATGGCTAGAAATTTAATAGTGATAGAAAAATTAATAATTCCTCAAAGTCAGAGCAATACTTACAAGCTTGTACATGATGGATAAGATGAGTTTGACTGGATTTCGGTCAACTGATACCATTTGCAAGTCTCACCCGGGTTTATATAGGAACTAACAAGGGTCCTGTTGACCTTCACTCCACCAGTCGCCACCCAAATCCCGTTTCAATTAAGAAGATTTTCAAATTATTATTATTTCATCAACTTTTAGAAAATATCTCTCTTTGGTTAGATTGAAATATGAATGAGTGAATCGTTTCGACTGCTCGAATTTAGATAAAAACCCTTAAAATTTTGTAAAATAAGAGGGTTTTTATAATTACTCTGCTCTTTTTTTCGATCTCAGTGTGTTTTATTGCAAAACACCCGGTGCTTATGTTGAAGTTTATTCCTTCACACCGCAATCGAGGTGGGCCTATCTAAAAAATCGACTGATAATACCCAAATTATATTTTTTTTTGGTCGAATGTCATTATGAAAATTAATCTGCTACAGTCATTAAAAGATAAAAATAAATAAACAAATCAAAAATATCTGGATAATGTGCGGTCAGTCACACCAGATTTATTTGATTAAAATTTGCTTATTTATATTTCATTTTCTAAGCTGAAGGAAAGTTGTTGTTGAGGTTATGGGATGCAAGAGAGTGCAGCAAATAAAGAGAGCCTTTTTTCAACAGTACAATATACTTTACTACTTTAAAAGAGATAAAATTTCTGGAGATTATATAAAAGGATACAAAACCATTGTTACTAATAAAAATCAGTTGCATTCTTATTTATTCCCATTCTTTTTAGTAGAAATTAATTTTTTTTAGAAAATATTCTATTTATTTGTTTTTACCCTGTTTGAATACTACTATACTATACTATGTTTGAATACTATTATCTTATTCAAATAATAGATCTCGAAAAATATTTAGCTATAACTTAACCCCGCTGCCCTCTGGGCTTTGCTGCTTACAGTAGTGTGTTAGAGCAGATCCAGATATCTGTCCCTCTACTGGTTAACCAAGCGGCGCATAAGTGGAAAATTTTTCTTTAAAGTTTTTCACCTTTTCGTTACGAGTTAGTAACTTGCGCGACTAACTGCATATAAGGGGAAGTGAGTTTTATTGGTGCAGGTCGAGGGTCCGGTGGCCTGGTGCAATGGATAGCACGCCTATGCCCCGGAAAGGCGGAGATCCTGGGTTCGATTCCCGGGGGCCATGGGATGTTTGGCCTCATCAATAAAAAACACTCACATGTCTTGTTAAATATATCTATGACTCAGTTAAAGTCCGAATCGAGGTATTTTGAATACTATTATCTTATTCAAATAATAGATCTCGAAAAATATTTAGCTATTTGTTTTTATACTCTATTTAAGTATCTTAGGCCATTTAGGCTTTAAACGAAACTTAAATTTTTTTTTTTTTTTAAACATTCACACTTTTTTCTCATTCACACTCACACTCACACACACATTCACACAGTCTTTTCGGCAACTTAGGCCATTTAATACTTTGACGATAACCGTTGTAATTAATATATCAATTTGGGGTTCAGGCATTTCTATTTAAGTCATCTGGTATCCAAATGGCTTAAATAAAATCGTCGGACTGCCTGGGTCCGAACCCGCGACGTTTGGTATAGGAGGTAGGCACGCTACCTACTACGCCACACCCGGGGGCACGAAACTTAAATTAACGACATGTAAAATTATAAGTAAATACTCTCAGGCATATTTATCATTGATATCACTGTGCATCAAAATGAAACTTTTTTCTGGCCCCGAGAAAATTCCTTCAGATTCTTAAGTAAAATGACCTCCTGAATCCAAATAGGACCTTCGTTTTCCCCCAGCACGTACCGTTTTCGGGGGTAGCCCCCTACTTATTTCCACCCCTTTTCGTTAATTATAGGGCCACGAAAAAATTTGGAGGGATGAAAAGGAATATTTTAGCCTTAACATTTCTTCAGAAGGTCTAGAGAAGTGAAAAGTTAAAAAACATTAACATTTGGATCCAAGGAGGGGGATATTGGGGAGGATTTTTCCCTTAAAATGCAAAAAAATCATTAAAAATGATCGATTTTTTCTGATTTTTCCCAATTTTTTCACTGATTTTCTACATATTCCAGCTGACAGACCCACCTCACCCTTCCGTAAACATCCCTCAACTAAAAAAAAATATATTGGATAAAGCGGATGGGCTGTGGGCGATTCCAAAGCCCTTGCAAGAAGATGGAAGAATCACAGCTCAGTTGGTCAAATTGGCAAATATGCGGCTAACTTTCACTTTTTTGGGCTGATCTTTACAAATTTAAACTTAAATATACGGATTCTTCTCTGTCCTTCAATATTTCCATATTTTATCTAAAGGGGTAGAAATTATTTCTTGTCAATAATTGAAAAAAATTCTTCTTGCAAGGGCTTCGGAATCGCCCACACCCCACCCGCTTTGTCCTATATATTTTTTTTTTAGTTGAGGGATATTTAAAGAAGGGTGTGGTGGGTCTCTCAGCTGGAATATGTAGAAAATCAGTGAAAAAATTGGGAAAAATCAGAAAAAATTGATCATTTTCAATGATTTTTTTGCATTTTAAGGGACAAAATCCTCCCCCACATCCCCCCCTTGGAACCAAATGTTAATGTTTTTTAACTTTTCACTTCTCTAGACCTTCTGAAGAAATGTTAAGGCTAAAATATTCCTTTTCATCCCTCCAAATTTTTTTCGTGGCCCTATAATTAACGAAAAGTGGTGGAAATAAGTAGGGGGCTACCCCCGAAAACGGTACGTCCTGGGGGAAAACGAAGGTCATATTTGGATTCAGGAGGTCATTTTACTTAAGAATCTGAAGGAAATTTCTCGGGGCTTTTTTTCTTGTTGCACAGTGTATTCAGTGGCATCATTTGAGACATTTCCCCCCCCCCCCCCCACCCTTGTTTTTTTTTTATATATATATATTATATTTTAAATAATATATCTTTAAGAAAATATAAAACTGTACAAAATTAAACAATTAAATTTTTTTTTATTAATTTATTATATTTTTATTAAATTTTTTTAAAAAAAAACAATTTTTCCCCCCAAAGAAAATTTAAAAATGCCCCCCTGTTGGGTTTTTTTATTTATTAATTAAATAAATTCACCGTACCTCCTCCCATTTCCCTTGACTTTTAGGTTATCAATATTGACATTTGTCAACCTCTCGAACACGTGGTAGGGGCAGATTTCAACTTCTAATAAGTAAAATAATTTAATAATAATTAAAAGTAAACACTAGGTTTAGTTTAAAAAAAGGAGTTTTATTTGGTTAGTTTGTAATAAGCTTCTGATGATGATGTTTTAACAAATGTACGATACATAAACAAAATAAAACTCCTTTTTACTTTCTCTTACCTATATGTATATGTTAATATATTTAGAGAGAAAGTATTGGATTCATGTCAAAAATTCGATGTCGAGATTTTTATGGAGATACACGTTTTGAAGTCCCCTGAATCCAAAAAAGTGGTTTTTGCAACATGGTCTGTCTATGCAGCATGTCAATGGACGCAGAGAATTTAAGAAATAAAATGTACTAAACACATAATCATAAAAATAATTCATTGGTTGCTTTTTGAGGTTGTGGTTGTGATGTGATTATAATGGAGAATTCAAGATATCAGCCAAGTTTGGTTTATCTAGGTTAATAAAACTCCCAGAATAAGACGTTTCGGTCTGAATTTATTTGGCCATCTTCAGCTATTGGGAATTATACACATAGTGCAAGTGCACATGTGATCAAACCAGGACTCGTCAATAATAAAATTTATTGTAGAAAGTGTCTGTGTAGGATTGAAGAGGAAAGCAGCCAGCCAGGGAGCCTCTATTAAATTAAACTCCTTTTACGCAAAACGTTTCGGCCGATTTAATCATTCCATCTTCAGTTGCATTGGAGTTTTTTAGTAAATAGAGTTGTCAACAGTCTGTTCATAAGCTTATTAATTTTACAATAGCCTATGTGTATAAATAACAATGTAAACAATTGCATATAAGGAGAGTTTTTACGAAGAGAATTTCGAAATTCTCTCCTATATTTAAGTTAGACACTCCTGGAGCGTGAAAATAAGCTTTTGAACAAAATCGGCTTAAAAGTACCAGTAATTTACTGAGACACTTTTTTTAGTTTTTTTTCGATTTTCTCGAAATTTCCTCTAAAAATTTTGATTAAATTTCAAAAATCAATTATTTTTTAGATGCTCTTTAAAATGTATATTCTCATTTTGCTCTCAAAATGGTTTGAAGACCACTTTACTCTTGTACTTCTTAGGAAAGATAGGAGAAATGGTTGCCATGGTAACAAAAATAAATTTTTCTCATGTTTATAAATTTTACATCTTTAATTCAAATATAGCGGCGGAAACTTAACATATATCAACACAAAAAATCTGGTGTGACAAGCACAGAACACGACTTTCGATTACCGAAGCTAAGAGAAAGTTGTGTGCAGTGCGACCAGTCCCACCAGATTATTTCGTTAAAATTGTTTCTAGTATTCTTTACTGATGTGGTATTACAGTTTTTGCAAACTCCTTTACTGGCATTTAGGATTCTCTATTGTGTATAAAATATGAGATTAAAATTTTGAAAAATAACCATAGTTTATTTCAAGCAGTCAACATTTAAAATACACAGAGCCTATGGAAATTTTGAATCAATTGACTTTTTTACTTTTTACTTATGAAATGCAAATGGTCAAGTTTGAAACTAAGGTGCATGGGCAATTAAATATATCTTTATACAACTAAATATATCTCGATAAAAAAAATCTGGAATGACGGGACAGTACACAACTTTCGATTACCGAAACCAAGAGAAAGTTATGTGTGCTGAGCGTTATGTCACACCAGGTTTTTTTTTTGGGGAGGGCGCCATTTTTGTACTTGCAAGCCCCTCCACCCCGGGGGTGGGAGCGCAGATCAATCTAGTTACGCCCCTGCAACTATCTCGGTACACCCTTGAAGAGAAAATAGATTTTTTTTTCAAGTATACATTTTTCTTGGCATTATTCATTTTGATTTTTTGTGATGTAGTAGTAAGTTAGCCTTAAATAAATTTACATTTTCTTCTAAATAACTAGGCCCAACATTAGTATATAATCAAAACGAAAAATAGCCCCCGGGTTTGGCGTAGTAAGTAGCGCGCCTACCTCCTATACCAAACGTCGCGGGTTCGGACCCAGGCAATCCGATGATTTTATTTAAGCCATTTGGATACCAGATGGCTTAAATAGAAATGCCTGACCCCACAATAGATATATTCTCTACAACGGTTATCGTCAAAGTCATATGGCCTAAGTTGCCGAAAAGACTGTATGAATGTGTGTGTGAATGTGAGTGTGAATGAGAAAAAAGTGTGAATGTTTAAAAAAAAAAAAAAAAAAAAAAAAAAACGAAAAATAATATATAATTTAATATTAATTAAATTTAATTAATTTTAAATTATATTGAGGAGTCAAAAAAAAAAATCCAAGACATAGGCAGCCAAAATTATTTCTTTTATTATTGCCGTTCCAGGCAATAATAAAAGAAATAATTTTGGCTGCCTCTGTCTTGGATTTTTTTTTGACTCCTCAATAATACTTCCAGCCACAAAGACATACCTCACATTAAATTATATATTAATCTTATTTTTCATTTTGATTGTTTGTATAATGTAGAAATATACATTAAAAAAAAAAACAAATTTCATGGATTTTTCTTGTAAATTATTCCCTTAAATAATTAGGCCCCAAAAAAAGGTTCCGGGGGAGCCCAGCTAAAATACGGGGTACCAAATCACGCCAGTGAACTAGTCAATTTTCATTATAAGGACCGACGGTCAAAAATAAATGTTTTTGTGTATTGTCCGTTTATTTGTAAATATTTCGATCCCAGTGATATGGAATCATCTCCATGACAATCAACAGATATTTTACAAATCGTAAATTTTTCCCATCCAATATGACAAAATAGCTGAGCATTCCATGAATGGAATTTTTATAAAAATTGCAATTTTTTAAAGAAAATAAAAAAAAAAATTTAATACGGGAAAGCCCTCGGGCTCGGTGTATTTAGTGCTTGACTTCTATACCAAGGGTCGCGAGTTCGGCTCCCATGCAGTCCGATTATTTTATTTAAGTCATTTCCTTTTCAATTGACTTAAAATAAGAATGCCTGGACCCCAAATATATATTATTAAAATTGCAATTTTTATAAAAATTGCTTTAATGATTTTGTCATATTGAATGGGAAAAATTAACGATTTGCAAAACATATGTTGATTGTACTGAAGATGATCCATACCACTGGGATCGAAATATTTACAAATAAACGGATAATAAGCAAAAGTATTTTTGCCGACGGTCCTTATAATGAAAATTGATTTATTCTTACGGCTATCTACAAACAACAATAGGGTCTACGGGGAATTCTTTAGATTACATTCTAATAAGTAATTCTTATTTAGGTTTTTTCATTATTTTATTTGTGTGGTATGTGAAAAATATTTGTGGCTGGAAATAGTTGTTTAAAATGAGTAATAAAAAACTTCAAGACTTTTAGCAGCCAAATGTAGTTTTTTGGCTTTTAGTTTAACTTAATTCTATATTATTTAATTAATTAAATAAAAGACAAATTTTATGCAGAAAATTTTAAATTTTTAATGCCAAATCATTAAATATAACAGATTTATTACAGAACAAAGAATAGTTTAACAATAAGAGAAAAGGTCAAAAAAATTTAGACATAGTATGCTCCAACGCCAGAATAAGCAAGAGGTGCAGCGCCGTAGACGCCTCCAACGTAGCCAGTAGTCAAAAATTGGGGATGAGGTTGTGGTTGGGGAATGGCAAGAGCCATAGCCAAGAGGGCCAAGACAACCAACAACTGAAAAAAAAAAAACAAATATTATAATATATTGGAAATCAAGGTTTTGGTTAGCGTGCTAACTTCGTATACCAAAAGTCGCGGGTTCGGACCCCAGGCAGTCCGATGATTTTATTTAAGCCAATTGGATACCAAATGTAATAACTCTAATGTATCATTTGAGTTTAAATGAATATGAAAAATTTACAAGTTTCGGCCGATATGCTGTATTAGAATTCAAGATATAAAATGTATAAACAGAGAAAAATATTTATATTTTGTTACCATGGCAACCATCCCTATCTTCCTATGAAGTACAAAAGTAAAGTGTGCTTCAAACAATTTTGAAAGAAAAATGAGAATATACATTTTAAAGAGCATCTAGAAAATAATTGATTTTTGAATTTTAATCAAAATCGGAGCGAATTTTGAGAAAATCGAAAAAACTGAAAAAGTACATCAGTAAAGTACTTTTTGGCCGATTTTGTTTAAAAGTTTATTTTCACGCTTCAGGGAGGTGCCTAACTCAAATAAATAATTTCAGCCTCATAGCTCAATTCCTTCATGCTTAAAATTGAACACAGACACACACACACAGACAGACAGACACACAGACAGACCAGCTTTAAAAAATTGAAAATATTTTACATTCTCAAATTAAAAAATCTTCAGTTTTGTTTATAATAGTCCTGATGAAATCACAATATATGATAATTAAAAAGAGATCGCATTGTTTGAAGTCACACTTGAATAGATCTTCTATGATTCTAGTGATGATATCAATAAAAATAAAAAATTCTTAGAAAAGTGTTGAAGGTATACTTACAAGCTTGTACATGATGAAATAAAATAAGTTGAACTGGATTTCGGTCAACTGATACCATTTGCATGTTTCCCTCGGGTTTATATAGGGATCAACGGGAGCCCCGTTGACCTTCAATCCACTTCTTGACACCCAAATCCCCTTTCAATTAAGAAGATTTCCAAACTTTTAGACAATACCTCAAGAAGAGCATTCAAGCAGAATCAATTAACAGATTATATTATGTTACAATTGACTAGCTCAAGACAAGATTATTAATCATTTGATTTTTTTTGTAATTATCACTGACAGGATTGGTTGATGATTTTTTGGAAAGAAGATCAGTAATTAGGATTCGTAATAGCTCTATCTATAAAGCTGTATAGACGCAAACGTGTTGGGTGTGTCCATTATGACAGTCAGGATATTTTACGAAAGAGGATCTGAAGTCTCTAAGGAGATCAATTACAATATTTTTTTCATATTCTAGAATAAAAAGCCCAATAATACTTTAAATAAATCGAAATCTATTACCTTTATAGAAGCCGTACAACCAGAGGTTTACTTTGCTTGAAAACTTTTTGCAGATTGAGATGCAAGAGGAAGAAATAAAATTTAAAATTTTATTTATCAGGATTTATTAGTGCTGAAAAAGTTTTCAAGCAAAGTAAACCTCTGGTTGTACGGCTTCTATGATATTTTCTTGCGCTGTTTCGTATATTACCTTTATTTTTGAATTGATGATGCTCCTTTTTTTTGAGCTGTCTTCCTTCCCCCCCCCCCCACTCTACTCAAAATCGAGAATAATCTCAAAATTTTATAAAATCAAGATATTATTATCTTAGCGATAGTTGCTCGACTTTTTTTATCAAAAGTCCTCATCGATCGCTTTTTATTAAATATTCGAGTTGGTCTGCAGTTGGGTCGTGTATGCACCAACAATAAACTTAATATATTTATGTTCATCAAATAAACTATAGCTCGGCTAAAAATCGACCGTGTGCTAGTGAAAATAAATAGGCTACGTTCGACGTAGTGGCTGTGAGATGTATAGATGGATAATTACGGGCATGAGCAGCCAATAAATAGACTCTGTATGCAGGTTCAATCACCGGAGACGTTTCGGTTCATTTTATTTAAGAACCATATTCAGTTCTTACTAGAAATATTCAAATAACGTTAACATCGTATATATAAAAAAATTGATTCTATAAAATTATCAAACAAAATTTAAAATATTTTTGTAAAATAAGAGAAATATTGGTCTTACGATTGAAATACAATTACACAGAATTAGTCAGTGCTATCTTTGGCATATACATTGTGAAAACAACACTAATAAAAGATTAATTCTGGAAAAGTGTTATATATATTAGGGCCTTTTGTACTAGCTCTATCAATTTTCAAAGAGATAGTGAGAACCTGAGCAGATCTTACGATGCTATCCTCCTCTAGTAATTGAGTGATGATCAACCGAAACGTCAATATTATGACGAATACCGAAAGGTTTGGAAAACATTTTTATTTAAAATTTGGATATGTTTATATAAAAAGACAAAGGTTCCTTTATCTACTTTTAATTTAGAAAACATAATACTATATTTAATGTATATTAATCATAAATATTTTTGACCTGAAATATACATGTGTAACATTTTTATGACGAAACAACAATGTATATGCCAAAGATAACACTGACTAATTCTATGCAATTGTATTTCAATCGTAAGACCAATATTTCTATTATTTTACAAAAATATTTTAATTTTTGTTTAATAATTTTGTAGAATCAATTTTTTATATATACAATGTTAAAGTTATATGTATATTTCTAGTAAGGACTGAAGATGGTTCTTAAATAAAAGAAACCGAAACGTCTCCGGTGATTGAACCTGCATACAGAGTCTATTTATTGGCTGCTCTTGCCCGTAATTATCCATCTAAATAGGCTACTTTTAAAAAATATTGTTTTTTTCTGTTTTATTTGAAAATAATTATATTTATAATTATTTGAAAAAGCTTTGTTCTGTTTTTCATAATTTTAAAAATTATTTTAAAATAGCATAGAAGTAAAAATGTTTCTATTTGTTTTAAGGTCCAGTGGTTTAAGTGAGATAAATTTATTCACATTCTATTTATTTTATTTTATTTTTTTCTCATCTCTCAACACAGACTAACTCCAATTACAGAGAGACGGAGGAGACATTGGCAATGTTTGAAAATTTTCACGACAAGTGGGATTCGAACCCGAGAGTTGGGTGGACAACTGTAGATTCGTAACCCGCAGCTTATCCGATTAGCCACGAGTCCCATTTATTTATAGCCATTTTGTTCATTTACATAGATCCATACATTAGTACACTAGTTTTTTTTTTACATTATCGTACATATATAATAAATACTAGATAGTAGGCTACTTTTTACATTTATGTAATTTTCTCATTTATGGTCCCCTTAGGGCATAGGCCTCCCCAAATGAGTCCACGCACTCCTCTGTCTCGCCCCTCTACTCAAGTCCCTACCTGCCATCTTCTCCAAATCGTTACACCATCTTTTAGTTTCTTCTTGAAGGTTAAGGGGCACCACTCTGTCACCACTCTAGTCAATCTTTCATCACCAAACCTGGAGACGAGGCCCCCAATTCCACTTCAATTTCTTCTGAACGTTGATGTTAGTTGTTCTGTTATAAATATTCCGATGTAATTCTATCGCTCCTTTTATAGCTTAACATGGCTCTAGTGGCTCTAGAACGCAACCCTCTTGGGCAGTTTTTCAGTGAGTGACCATGTTTGTACACATTGTGTCGATATTCACGTGGAGTCGATTAGACAATGACATCGAATTGATTTTAATTTAATTTATATTCTTATTCTATGTTTTCTCCTGACAATGCAAACATATTTTTGTCTTCCAACGTAGTTCGCAACTCATCCAAAGCGACAAAAGTTTATTTAAATATTATTGGTTACTGTATCAATTAATGATATATTAAGGGCGCCCGAAATCGAAAAAGTTTGGGAACCCCTGCTTTAATGTATTTGTTCTCTTTCTCTTTCAATGCTCAGGGACCCACATTTTGTGGGTACGTGGATGGCGACCACGAGCTACCCTAGCTGGGACTGACAGTACTTCTGTTCTTTGCATGTCAGTCCCTTCCCCGTGCGACGGGCCGGCCTGTTCTATTCCTTACCGGCCTCAAAAACCCATAAACCGCCGACCCCGCTTCATGGGAATGATCAGGCGAAGAAAGAAGAAGTTCTTTTTCTCTTTCTCTGCTTCCCATTCTGCCTTATCAGAATTTTTATTTGAAGAAGGGAGATTAGAATGTTTTCTTTTTTATTTTTAATAATTTTTGCTATTCGCATCGGAAGCTTTTAGGCTTCGTTTCTATTTATCCAAATTAATTGCCAGCCAACCTAATTTAGATAAATATTAATCAATTTAGATAACAAACGAATATTGACTAAAAATATGAAGCGAAACTTTAGTGCCTCAGCACCAGAACAATTACTTTCTTTGGAATGTTGCCAAAATATTCTTTTTATGGCGATGGCTGAGTTCATTTTGTGAACAGGTTGATTGACCAAAAAGCCAATAAAAATATAGAATTAGACCTAGATCATTTTTCAGTCTCAATTAGGAATCTTCTGAATACTGGTTAACGTCTCTTCTTATGTTAAATAGTATGATGACTTGTATTGAAGAAATACTTAGAAATTTAAATACTAGGTTTAGTTTCAAAGAAAGTTGCTATATGAGCTCACGTTTTAGTACAATATTGAGTCTATTCGTTAGCTTCAATCATTAAAATAATCTGAAGATCAGGACCGAAGCCAGAAAATTTCTTTAAGTGTACGGATTTGGACAAATCGGACGATTACTTCCCCCATCAGTTTTCCCCATCATGTCTAGTTTTAGAGCTATAGAGATAATTAAATTTTAATAGAAAATGTGCTCTAAAGCGGCTCTTATTTTGAAGTACCTGAATTTGTTTAAAGCGACACTCCTTAAAAATATGCATATAGTTATAATACATATAAGTTTCAGCCCAATCGGAGGTCATTTAGACGTGCCGCAAACGGCTAAAAGTTTAGAAAAATTGAATTTTTTAAAGTTATTTTTACTTTGGACACCCCTAATACAATTTTTTTCGTCCCTGAATGAAAAAAAATAAAAATATTTTTACGATATTCTATAGTTACTTAGCTTTCCAAAAATATTCATCCGTGAAAATCTGTTAATATTTAACGAAATTATACACACAGTTATCAGTCTGGTGAAAAAAACACTTTGGCTGCATATCTTTTAGGCGCTTTGCTTTCTCTCCGACAGTAGAGCTCATAGGAATAAACTTAAAACTATTTAGATAAATTTAACTATTTTGTTCGTAATTTCGTAATTACTTAAAAGATTTTCACGGATGAAAGATTTTTGGAAAACTAAGGAACTATAGAATATCGGAAAATTGTGTTTTTTGCATTGAGAGATCAAAAAAATGCCCAAAGTTAAAAATTCGATTTTTTAAACTTTTAGCCGTTTGCGCCTCGTCTAAATCACCTCCACTTAAAATTTATATATATTATAACTATATGCATATTTTTAAGGGGGTGTCGTCTTAAATAAAGCCAGGTAATTCAAAATAAGAGCTGCTTTAGAGCACATTTTCAATTAACATTTTTTTGAAGGAGGTATATAGCTGAGTGTTGATAATCAAATAGGAAGAATGAAGGAACAAGCAGCTAGTTATATTTCAATTTATTAATAAACCAGGGCCAACGTTTCGGTCACATATGGGACCATCCACAGGGCCAGGTTAATGTCTGAAAATACATACAGTCCTCGCCAAGTTATATTGGGCATACACTACTGTACGTAGCTTAATTATGATAATGCCTCAAATTTTATTATTACCATACGTACAATTGTGTATGCCCAATATAATTTGGCGAGGACTGTATGTATTTTCAGACATTAACCTGGCCCTGAGGATGGTCCCATATGTAACCAAAACGTCGGCCCTGATTAATAAATTGAAATATAACTAGCTGCTTGCTCATTCATTCTTCCATCAATAAATCAATCAATTTATATCAATAAATATCTCGATTCGGACTTGAGTCTTAGAAAAATTAATAATTTTTGTATGTTTATTTGTTGATGGACTAAACTCCCTCCGAGAACTTAACCCGGATCTCAAGCCTTTTCGTAGCATCAGTGTGCTTCCTTTTACACCAGGTTGACACCAGGCCTTCAGACCATATTCAAATTCCCTTAAATTTGCAGTTGGCATTGCATTTCTCCTCCGAGAGAATCAAAGAGAGAGATTTTTAAAGAAAAGCCGGTTGTACCAACAAGGGGACAGACATCTTGATCCTCTCTAATATCCTATTGGCCCACCAATACATACTCACAAAAATTCTTAAATTTTATTTATGTTGATATTTTCAAATATAAATTCTATCATTATCACAACTTCTTAGCTAATAGATATTTGTTTCATGTTAGCTTATAAACATTTAAAATTATCTCAAAACTTATTTAAATTTTAAGAAAAAAAAAAAATACTAAATTGCGCAGAGAATTTACAGCTTTATTGCCACATCGAAATTACAAAGGTTTATAACAGAAAAAAAACGGAGGTATAACAATAAAATAGGGGAGTGTTTTTGGTGCTTAGATGATGTATCCGCCATAGCCATATCCGGTGTAGGCGTAGGGAGAAGCGACGACACCGCCGAGGTAGCCGGTGGTCAATAATTGGGGTTGGGGTTGGGGAGCAGCAAAAGCCATAGCCAAGATGGCCAAGACAACCAACAACTGAAAAACAAATAAACAAAGATTAGAAATATAATATTAGCAGAAACTAAAAGAAGAGAAAAAATTTATTTGAGGTACAAATTAAAGAGGGGAGAAAATTTTTTTCGATAAAATTAAATTTATTTTAACCCTGAAAATGATAAATATCTCAAACCGAAACTTTTAAACATTTACAACAGAAAGATGTGATTTTTTTTCTTCTTCCAAGGAATAAAAGTTAATTTTTCCAATTAATAAAAATTTTTTGGAGCAATTTCAAGATAAAATTCTTTTGTATTTTTGAACATGATTAGTACATAATCCTAGAGTATTAATAATTTTTAGGAAGATCATAAGAAATTTTTTTATTTTATTCTCAAGCCTTGTTCTAAAAAAAATTTTTAAATTGATATATTGCTAAAAAATTAAATTTTATTTCTGATAATTTTCTCCTAGAAAAACTAAAGGTGAAACTGAAACCGAAATGTCTTTTTTTGACCTCTCCATTCAATAAATGATATAAATTGTATGTTTATAAATAAAACATCGAACCGGTTATTAATATCGTTCTTGACCGTGAAAGTTCTAATTGAAAAATAATAAACGCTTATATATTGAAATTTTGTTTACACCCACGACTGAAATAAAGAACAAGGGCTGAATAAAAATAAAAATTGAATTGCTTTTGAATAGAGTATAGCCTAATTTGATTAGTCCCCCTCCCCCTTAGAAATGAAAATTTTAAATAGCTTTATGTAATTTTCCCATGAAACTTTTAAAGACTTATGTTAGTCCCAAACAACAAATTTGTTATTACCCATTGGATGGATCTTTTATCAGGTTAATTTTGAGAAAAAACAGTTTAGAGATTCCCTTCATTTTTTTTAATGTAGAAATTTTGACCAGTATCAATACTTACAAGCTTGTACATGATGGATAAGATGAGTTTGACTGGATTTCGGTCAACTGATACCATTTGCAAGTTTCACCCGGGTTTATATAGGAACTATCGAGGGTCCTGTTGACCTTCACTCCACCAGTCGCCACCCAAATCTCGTTTCATTTAAGAAAAAATAAATAAGTAAATAAACAAAGCACTTGTAGGTGTGATCCATTGAAGGGGTAATGATGTCACTCTTAATTAGCATAAGATCTAGAACATTACGTTGAAAAAAACACCTATTAAACAAATTTTTCAACATTGGTTTGAGAGAAATATTTATATTATACTGTATTTTAATCTTTCGGAGACAAAGAATGAGCCCCCTTACTTTCTGTGAAAAAAAAATTCATTCATTCATTTATATTTATGATCCTATTAGTATTAGTGTAATGACCGCACGGCACACAATTTTCTCTTACTTTTGGTAATCGAAACGTTATCGTTATAATAAACAAACAAAATATTTCAATTTTACTCAAAAGTCTATAAGATTAAGATTAAAATATGAATTTTTTCTAAAAATCGAAACGAATCTTAAGACTACGGGAACTTAGTTGGGAACTCATCAAATTCATTTAAGGGCGGATACAAGGGGGGGGGTAAAGGGGGTTATTTAAAAAGGGTTTCGATTTTTGGGGAAAAAATGAATCGAAGGGAGCGAATTTTTGAGAAAATTTCCCATGTTTATAAATTTTACATCTTGAATTCTAATGTACAACAGTACCTTACTGTCGGAAACTAAATATATCGCCTGTTGAGAATTCTAGTGGCCAAAGTTCGAAAATTCAATTTTTTGAGTTAAGCCAAGTTAAGCCTAGCAAACGTTGTTAAAACGTCTTCTCTTTTTTTGAGTGCCCAAGTGGCCAAAAGATATTTCCATTCTTTGCTGTGGTTCTGGCCCATTCATTTGTTGCCCATTTGGGCCGCACCTAGGAAAACTTGCGCCCGGGGCCAAAATTATAATTTGCGCCCCCCCTTACCAAAAAAAATTATATTTTATTAAATATATATTCAACATTAAATCTGCTTACAGCCAAAATTCCACCCCCCAAATTCTGGCGCCCCAGGGCTAATTTCTAGCCCCCCCCCCCTTCCACCCTAGACCAGATGATTAAATAAGATAAATATCCCTTCTAAAAACAAAAAAAATATTTAATATTATTATTAGATAAGTTTGTTATTTTTTCTCTTCACCTACAATGAATAATACAATTTTTTTTGTAAAAATATAAACTTTGCCGGCGCCCCTTTCTTTAATGCACCAGGGGCTGGCACCCCTTCAGCCCCGCCCCGCCCTTGTTGCGGCACTGATTGCCCAGCTATTTAAATGTATATGTTTATAAAACTTTCAAGAGTCTTTTCTCTAATTGTTGAATTTCGGGATTTCGCCACTATGATTCTCAACAGGCGATATTTGCCGACACAAAAATCTGGTGCGACCAGTCACACCAGATTTTTTGTTTCTCTGTTTGTATAGCCAATATATTATATTTAGTGACTGCCCGCCATGTTGGTAAATTTGCCTCCCCCCCCCGCTGAGAAAAATCTAGGGCCGTCACTGGACTTTCTCATTAACATATATCAAATTGGCTATTCTTCTTCACCTAAATCATGTTTCCAGCTGAAAATGTAGTCCCAATCAGTGTTGGCTTTTTTTTGTTTTTAAATATATTATTTACTAATTGTAAGTTTTTTCGGAATAAATTTAGAAAATAATTTTTTGCTGGGAAAATATTCTAACATTTTGAAGTTTTTAATTATATAACTTTTATTTAAAAAAAAAAAAAAAATATCTCAGCATTCCCTGAGAATATTTTAGCAGTCAGGTGACTTGTTTGGAGGGTCGGTCGCTCTTTGCCTTGGGCAAAGTTAAAATAAAATGCTAGGATCTTTTTTTTAGCCCTTTCAGAAAATCAGACTTCCAGTTCGTGTTAAGTCGAAGAAATGCCACGTTTGAAATTAAATAAGCCCATATTAAATAAAAAATCTGGTGTGACTGTCGCACAGCACCTAAAGTCTTCAGAATGCACCTTTATATTACCGTTAATAATAAGAAAAAATTGTGTGCTGTGTGACCAGTCCCACCAGATTACCCCCCCCCCTGGGGCGGATCCAGAGGAGTTTCTCTGTGGGGGGCACAGAGAAACTCCTCTGGATCCGCCACTGGTCGAAAATTCAATTCAATTATTATAATTCAACATTAATCAATATTATATTTATTAAATAGCCTCCAGGTAAAGGGGCAAAATAAATAATAAAATAAAAAAAAATTATCAAATATAAAGTAGTACCAACTCAAGTTTATTATCATATAAATTTGATAAAATATTGTAAATCTTTTAAAATTTGCAAAACAATTTGTAAGGAAGCTATAACTTTATTAATGAATTCGGGAAAAGATTTATTTATTGTATGGATGCCAGGTAATATATTAATTTATTCAGAAGTTAAAAAAAAAGATCAATTTATTCGCCACCCATTCAAAATTCTTAATCTGGCTTTTCAATTTATTGATTCATTGATCACTTTGTCTCTTAGTGACGGATCTTGATTTTATCAGAAAAATTTATTTATGAGTCAAATTTTTAGTTACACATTGAAAACTCAACCCACCTATCCAAGTAATTTCTTTTCTTGGATTATTTGATTTCTCCAACAGTATCAAAATATTTGTTAAATATTTTCTCGACATATTGAAGACAATGCCTTAGCAAAAATATTTTCTCTGAAAATTGAAATTATTCCCTCTATGAGATGAATTTCAATTTTGAAGTCATTTCCTCCGGAAGTTTATTAATATTATTATCTCGCCATGAAATACAAGTTTTTTCACTTTCTGGTAGACAAGTTTTTTCACTTTCTGGTAGACACCCTGACGCCACTGAATCTTATTAAGGTTTGAGCAAAATTTATTGCCATTCATTCTCTGCGAACTTTTAAAAAAATTAAATTTCAAAATGTCTAAACTGAGATTCACTGTGAGAGAATAACCTGCTATCTCTCTAAACCTTATACTAAAGTTCGTTTTTTTTTTTTTGCTATTGTGTCCAATGTATTTTGATTTTGTATAGACAAAAAAAATAATTAATGAAGATAAAAACAAATAATAATACAAAAATGTTGTTCAATTAAATGTTAATATAAAACTCTCTTCATTCCTTCTAAAAACAATTGAACACATCCGGAAGATCGTGATCCTTAGCCATATCATTATAATTAATACAAATCCGATTTATCGGAGAGAACATGGATGCATTCGTTTTGCATTGACACAGAGTAAATAGGTCATTACTCCTAGTCCCTCTGCTCGGAGCTCTAAACCCAAATCTTTCTAATATTTGGGGTGCATCAGTGCAATTATTAATTATTTTATATAAAAAAATAAAATCAAGAAATATTCTCCTATTTTCTAGAGTTGGAAGATTTAGAGTAAAAATTAGGAAATTCGATTTGTATTAAATACAAATCAAATTTTTACGGACGGGGAAAAATTTTGTTTACGAACGGGAAAAAAATTTCGGTTCCGCGAAAGAGGGAATGTTCCGCAGGCGAGACATGAAAAAAATTTTGGTCCCGCGAGTGGCAAAAATTTTCCGCCTCTAAAAAAGGTAAAATATTTTTACGTACGAGGAAATAATTTCGGTTCCGCGCGAAAGAGGGAATGTTCCGCGGGCGGCAAAAATTTTTTTGTGTCCGAAAAACTTTGGTTCCGCGAAAAAAAATTTTTTTCGCAGAAAAATTTTTGAGATTACCCATTCCGAGAAACACCTCTGGATCAGCCCTTGACTTGATAATAAGGAGACCAGCACCCTGAAGCGAATTCTAATTAAGGACGAACCAAAGAATAATATAAATTAATAAAAGTGGAAGCATTCGAGAAACGATTTACAGTTCGAAATATGAATCCTAGTAATTTAAAAGATATTTTAACAATCATGTCTATATTTATATAAAAAATCAGCTTAGAGTCTAGTATCACACCAAGATCTCTGACTGATGATACATTATTTATGATCAAATAAGAAACTGCAGGCTCAATAGAATACTAAATTCTCTTTATTTCTTCTCAATAAAAATTATAGACCCGCTACTTGAATAATAAAAAAACTATGAAACAGGTGGGTCCCCTCTAATCTACAAATAAAATGAATTAGACGTCTTCTGCGGGCTGTTTAAGAAAACAATCATTTGTTTAATATCCAGCCGAGCAGTCATAAAAGCCTACACTTGTCCAAATTTGAATATGGTCAAATAAATTTCGACTCACAACTAGGCATAATTAAATTGTCATAAATACTTGGTTCGGTTACTTTGGCTACCCTCCACTTCTCTTTCTCTCTCCTTTCTAATTTTTTTTTTTGATTATTATTATTAAACACATACTGTGAGATGAAATTATAAAAATATATATCCTTGAACGGCATTCGCATAAATTACCTTGTATTTTGAATAATTAGATGATGAAATTTTTATAATTGTATTCTTTACATGTTTTTTTTTTTTTAGAATTTATTATAAGAAATAAAATAAACCTAATCATCAACTACTTTGATTTAGTCACAAAATTCGTTCGGAACTTACATTTGAATCGTTTATTTCAGAAACCACCTAAGTGCGCTTTTTCAACTTTCGGAAAACTAAAGAAAACTGTTTTGCAGCTTAAGTATAGGTCGTCTCCTTCAAATATTTTTTTATCAAATCAAAAACATGCTATTGGGATAATCTAAAAGATGTATTTACCTTTAAATTGTACAGTAGCACCAAAAACACATGATTTGAAATTTTGTCGCTTAGGTGGTTTCTGAAATAAACGATTCATTTATTAACTTATTATTAGGAACCGACCGAATATTCGGTTTCGGTTACGGTTTCGGCCAGTTTCGGCCAAAAATCATGGTTTCGGCCGTAGTTTCGGTTTGGGCCAAAAAGTGGCCGAACCTTTCGGCCGGCCGAAACCAGAGTCTGAAAAAATGGGATGAGACTCGCATGCAAAAAAAAATCTGGTGTGACTGGCGCACAGCACACAACTTTCTCTTACCTTCGGTAATCGAAAGTTGTGTTCTGTGCTTGTCACACCAGATTTTTTGTGTCGACATGTATTTAGTTCCCGACAGTATGGAACATGAATTCAGATGTAAAATTTATAAGTATGGGAAAATATTTATATTTTGTTACCATGGCAACCATTTCTCCTATCTTCCCTATGAAATACAAGAGTAAAGTGGTCTTCAGAAGATTTCAATCGCAAAATGAGAATATACATTTGAAAGAGCATCTAAAAAATAATTGTTTTTTGAATTTTAAAAAAAATCGTTGGAGCAAATTTTGAGAAAATCGAAAAAAACTGAAAAAGTACATCAGTAAAGTACTAGTACTCTTTGGCCGATTTCGATTAAAAGCTTATTTTTCCGGTCCCGGGGGGTGTTTAACTTAATTATAAAATTTCAACCTCCTAGCTCAATTCCTTCATGCTTAAAATTGAACACACACACACCCACCCACCCACCCACCCACCCCCACACACAGACAGACCATGTCGCGAAAACCAGTTTTTTGGATTCAGGGGACCTCAAAACGTGAAGATCCATCAAAATCTCGACATCGAATTTTTGACATGAATCCAATACTTTCTCTCTATATATATATATTACATATATACATAGGTAAGAGAAAGTAAAAAAATGTCAAATAATTTGCACTTGAGGGAGAAAAAAAATTTTAGTCTCCCTAAAAAAAGTAAAATGATTTTCACGGGAGGGAAAAAAAATTCAAAAAAAAGAAAATGAAAGAAAATTTTTATAGGAAATACAAGTTTCGTTTCGGCCAAACTAAGGTTGAGCCAATATTCGTTTCGTTTCGGCGAAAATCTGTTTCGCGCCCACAATCATATCCCTGGCTTATGGAATCCAAAAGGGAGATTTTGGGGTTAAAACTTACACCCCTGAAAAAGAAAACTAGATCTATTTTAAAAAATGTAGGCCCTGGGTGACTTAGAACCCAGAAAATGGTAGAAGAATTGATCAATATTGATGATCTATTTGGAGGACCGAAGGGAAGAGAAAACCTTGAAAATAATTCTGTTGCAATTATTGGGATAAAAAAAATTTTTAATTTTTCTTTTAGGGCCTAATAAAATTTTTTTTTTTTCTCATTATCCATTTTACCTAGTTCTTTGCGTTTTGTCTATTTTCCTTTCACCTAAAATATTCCCGAAATTTTTAATGAAAAAAAGAAAAAGAATTTCTACATGGATTTTTCTATTTAATGAAAAAGTCTAAGTCGAGAGGTCATCTTTATAGTCTGCAAAAAATCTATTCGTTGCTGCTGTTTCATTTAGATAGAAAAAAGTAAAAATAAGATAAAATCTAATAAATTTTATACATAATTGAAAGAAATCTGTTAATATCCTTTGTAAATCATTATTATCCTTCTCACCCTCCAGTTCTTGAATGCACCACTACGTCTCTGCTTAAGGAATTAATAAATCTATCAATCAATCTACCCTACAAAATTTACCCTTCCAAATTTATATTTTGCACATTCGGACTTTAACGTTTTTCTAATTATTTGGGAATTTTAAGGCTGGTAGAATTTTTCTCAGGAAAAGCAGAAGAAAATGCAAAAAATCCTGGCTGCATTTTCTTCTGCCTTTCATTCCTGAAATATTTTTTGAAGTAGCTTATATTATTTTACTGGTGGATCAAGTGACACCTGTCCCCCGCGATCTCCAACTCGGTGTTCAGATAGTCAAGTGTTTTGCTGACTTGATGCAAAGAATTCACTCCGAATTTCGACTCTCGGAGGCCAGAGGTCATTAATATTTTAAGTCTTTTGTGTGAATAGCGAAGTAAAAAAAGAATATTTTTTCTGATCTCCCTTTAATATATTAAATTGATTTCTTCCTGAGGATAAATGCTTCGTAACCTTGACCAAGGGGACAAAATCTCCCCCACCTTCACTACGCAGATGGAATTTTTCGAGGTGTCCTACATTCTTTTGTTCTGATCAAGATGTAAAAAAGACCTTGAGAATCAACTTGTCAGATTCCAAAGTGTGAACTTCTTTTGTTTATTGGATACTTAAGATAAAAGATTCATTTTTTTTTATATTGATTTTGATCTTTTAAATTTGAATATTTATTATTTTTTTGTCTTTGGTGAATTTCCAATTAATATTTTAAACATTAAATTACTCATTGGGTGTGTTACATTAATATTATTTTTTTTTTATCACATATTTATTATCATACATATAAATATATATGATGAATCATAAGCTGACCTTTGAAATGTGCTTTGTTCGTCATCTTAAAAACTTTATCTCAACAATGGAAATTAGGAAAGATTTTTTATTTGTTAAGAATAATTTGTAAGATCTGCCCCTAGAGATTTGATATTTTTTCTTTCTTTCTTACGATGCAAGTTGAGATCAAGAATAACTTAGGTAATATATTCGTATGAAGAAAGGGCGTCTAATTCACAGGAAGGTTAAAAAAAGACTTGATTTGGCTCAACAATTACTTATTTCTATTGTCTAGGTTTCGGGGACTATAAGTCACCCATCAGGAAGAAGGTTGTAAAAAAAATCTTTCGTGCCTTCTACCCTCGTGAGTGAAATCCAACAATGAGATTGTTGTTTTAAAAAGATGCCTGTATTTCGGGATTCAGCCAAAATATATGCAAATATCAAACACGAGCCACTCTGAGTCATTGCTATGCAAGATTTTTTACCGCCTTTGTCACGAGGATGGGTGACGAATAGTCCCCAAAACCTATACATTGGAAATAAATAATTGTTGGGCCAAATTAAGTCTTTTCAACTTAGGTGTTGTGACTTCTTGTTTTTTTCTTTTATTACTTCACTACCTGGACCGTTCAAAGATAGGTCAAACTATACTTTGTATTCTAGAATTGGGACTGGTTCATCTTCAGTCACTAGAATATATTGTTTATTGTATTATTTTTCATACTGGCAAATATAAATATAATTTCGGAAAAGTTGAAAAAAAAAAACTTGCAATTGTTAGTTATATTTGGACCCTGTTATGCAATGGTGTGTCAAAGACCAAAAAATTCAAAAATGAGTTAAGCACGGAATATTGTTTCAAATGCTATAATTAATAGTATTTTTTATGAAACATGTCCTAAAAAAATTTATATTTAATTTTACTTGCACAATTGACAAGATAAATTATATATAATCCAATGTAAACAAAAATCTTTATTGTTGATTTTCTCAAAACTCGATGTTTGGTCTTTGACACACCATTGCATAACAGGGTCCATTTAACAAGTGATAAAGCCGGGCTTTACCACTTGCCAGGAAGCTACGCCACCTGGATCCGCTTGCTTGCCTTCGGCGAGCACTTGCAAAATTTTAAGGTTTTAAATTTCCCTATCTGAATTATATTTAAATTTCTCTCTCTGACTCCGTTCGAAAACCAGTTTCAGAATAGTTTAGAACTATTCTGAAACTGGACTCCAAACTATACACTGTATACACTGTATATATTATTGTTAAATAAATTGTATCGACTCGCAAAAACTGTTTATTATGTATTAATATATTGTTACGAGATTTGAATATATAAAAAAAAGTCCTACACATTATGACCAGCCTCCATGCTCTGAAGATGATTCTTACCGGGTTCGAAACGTCAGTGAGTGCTGATATAATAAAAAAGAAAAACCATAGCTGCATTTTCTCTTCATTATTTATTACCATTATATATACATGTATATCTTATTGTTATTTATGCGATGTAAGCACAAATAGAATCTTAAGACCCAATTTCCTGATGTTTCAACGTTTCAAATTCAATTGTAAGATGTAAGAGGAGCTTAAGGTCTAAGAAGAATAGGTGCAAACGGACATAACATATATTAATTATATAATTAATTAAAATACTTAATTAAATCTTGATATATTCTATGAAATAACAAAGTTTGAAATCTTGAAGCACAATTTATTTGAATCAGACACTGACCATCCAAGCTTTTTAACTGACCCACGAATTTTTATTCGTATGCAGAGAGGGGAATATTAAATAGTCAAACCAAATAATGGGTTTGAAAGAAATGTGCTCCCGAAACGTCGACCAAATAATATAAAAGTTTTTTATTTCTGCTGGCTGCCCCGCTCATTGCGTCCCTTATTCAATCACCACCATAGCCATTTCCATTCTTCATTGAACTCAAAATCTCAACATCGAATTTTTCACATGAAACCAATACTTCTTACTCTCTCTTAACATATATAGACATATATAGAAGTAAGAGAAAGTAAAAATCAATTCAAAATGGATAATAATCATAAATATTTAAAAGAGATTATAAATAGAAGAGGAATTAATTAACTATATATCTTAAAAAAAATTAAATATTATATGAAAAACATTTTAATTATAGATATAGTGATTTAAATTAGGGCAAGTTTGTTTTGGTAATAAATATTAGATTAGAGTAGGACCGGGACGAGTGACGGAACAGGGAACAGGAACACTCCCAAATGGGTTTAACTTGCCCACCCACAGGCCAGGGGGGGGGGCGGTTCACCTTCGATTTGAATTGGTCCCCTCGGTCAAGGGCAACACATGGAACCAAACCGGCTCCTGCGAATTGGAAAAAAAAATTAAAAACAAAAAATAAAACACTCTTATCAAATATCCATTAGTCTCTACTGAACAAAGGGGAAACAAAGAACCGGTATTTATATATTATGATATTTAATATAGACTATTTCTAATTTAATAATTGTTTTAAAAAATAGACCTTCATCTTTCTGTCATTTCAAATAGGAGGTATACAGCCTTTATAAATGAGCCCTATCAATAAATATATATCGCGAACCACGGTTTCTCAGCCTTCTGCCAGTCACCAAACCGGGTACCGAAACATTGGTGTTCGGTTAAACAAAATAAACTTTTTTTTTTCTTCATTTTTTAACTCTTGATTGCTTGAACTTTTGATATTTTTCAGGTATTCGGAAATTGTTTAATAAATATTTAATACCGGAAAATTTAATGAGGACCAGCGACTCACATGGCAAATCTTTAGAAATTCAGTCATAATAAAAATATTTAGGACAATAACCTGGAACATATTTTTTATTTTTTTTTCCCTTAGCAGTGGCCAGCCATAAGATTATAACAAGTGGGAAAAGCCTTCGGCGAACAAGTTTATTCTTGCTCACTGTTTGAAAATTTTGCAATTTCTCGCCTTCGACGAGCTTCCTCTTTGGCTTAGTTTTAAATTACTCTCTTTGACTCACTTCCATTTATTCTGGCCAATCAACCTGATAGGCACATACACAAAGGGACAGGATGAGAGCGGCTAGCGCTTTATATAGGCTTAGAGTAATGATAATGTTCTTAAAAATCTGTCACTTGTGGCTATTGC
This sequence comes from Euborellia annulipes, assembly GCA_023213315.1. Classification (NCBI taxonomy): domain Eukaryota; kingdom Metazoa; phylum Arthropoda; class Insecta; order Dermaptera; family Anisolabididae; genus Euborellia; species Euborellia annulipes. The sequence goes on along the minus strand of JAKCPI010017790.1, from coordinate 709 downwards.
CCAGAGGGTTATATTTTGATCTTTTCTGCTATGGTAAATTTGTGGATAGCTTTAATTGTTTTTTTAATTGGAGCATATTTCATAACAATCCGTTCAGTGGCTCAGAAGTTATTCGTAAAAAATGAGAAAAAAAGTTTTAAGATTTTAAACTTCGTTATTTCATTATAACTTAAAAATCTTTCATTTTCACTTTTCTCCTAGAATTGTTTCTAATCACAATTCAGGAAGTTTTGAAATAATCGTTGTCCAACCATAAGGAACCAATTTGTGAGTCAGTTTAAGGCAGGTCAGGTGGTTTAAAACAAAATTTATGAGAAAATAGCATGGAACAATGCCAAACAGCAAAAACAAAGATATAAATTTTTTTTCTTTTGTTTTCTTATTTGATTATCCAATTGATAAATCGACTAAGCTTCCTCTGACCCTTTATTCAATTGAATTAAATTACCTAGGTGTCTCAAAATCACCCAAAATTTTAATTTATCAGTGGAATCCCGATTATTCGAATTTCCCGCTAATTTCGAAGAATTTGCCGGTCTTTAGAGAAAATTTTTTTAATTTTGTTCTCCAGATAATTGGTAATTCCGATAATTCGTACCAAATTGTTCACCCCAGACGAATGAATTATCGGAATTATACTATATTTATTTGAAAATTACGAATGTTTTTATTTTAATATAAGGTACAACATAGAAGGGGAGGACTAATT
>JAKCPI010017789.1:0-17296 GCA_023213315.1 Euborellia annulipes | reverse complement strand
AAATTTATATTTAATTTTACTTGCACAATTGACAAGATAAATTATATATAATCCAATGTAAACAAAAAACTTTATTGTTGATTTTCTCAAAACTCGATGTTTGGTCTTTGACACACCATTGCATAACAGGGTCCATTTAACAAGTGATAAAGCCGGGCTTTACCACTTGCCAGGAAGCTACGCCCCCTGGATCCGCTTGCTTGCCTTCGGCGAGCACTTGCAAAATTTTAGGGTTTTAAATTTCCCTATCTGAATTATATTTAAATTTCCCTCTCTGACTCCGTTCGAAAACCAGTTTCAGAATAGTTTAGAACTATTCTGAAACTGGACTCCAAACTATACACTGTATACACTGTATATATTATTGTTAAATAAATTGTATCGACTCGCAAAAACTGTTTATTATGTATTAATATATTGTTACGAGATTTGAATATATAAAAAAAGTCCTACACATTATGACCAGCCTCCATGCTCTGAAGATGATTCTTACAGGGTTCGAAACGTCAGCGTGAGTGCTGAATATAATAAAAAAGAAAAAACCATAGCTGCATTTTCTCTTCATTACTTATTACCATTATATATACATGTATATCTTATTGTTATTTATGCGATGTAAGCACAAATAGAATCTTAAGACCCAATTTCCTGATGTTTCAACGTTTCAAATTCAATTGTAAGATGTAAGAGGAGCTTAAGGTCTAAGAAGAATAGGTGCAAACGGACATAACATATATTAATTATATAATTAATTAAAATACTTAATTAAATCTTGATATATTCTATGAAATAACAAAGTTTGAAATCTTGAAGCCCAATTTATTTGAATCAGACACTGACCATCCAAGCTTTTTAACTGACCCACGAATTTTTATTCGTATGCAGAGAGGGGAATATTAAATAGTCAAAACCAAATAATGGGTTTGAAAGAAATGTGCTCCCGAAACGTCGACCAAATAATATAAAAGTTTTTTATTTCTGCTGGCTGCCCCGCTCATTGCGTCCCTTATTCAATCACCACCATAGCCATTTCCATTCTTCATTGAATTCAAAATCTCAACATCGAATTTTTCACATGAAACCAATACTTCTTACTCTCTCTATATATATTAACATATATAGGGGTAAGAGAAAGTAAAAATCAATTCAAAATGGTTAATAATCATAAATATTTAAAAGAGATTATAAATAGAAGAGGAATTAATTAACTATATATCTTTAAAAAAATTAAATATTATATGAAAAACATTTTAATTATAGATATAGTGATTTAAATTAGGGCAAGTTTGTTTTGGTAATAAATATTAGATTAGAGTAGGACCGGGACGAGTGACGGAACAGGGAACAGGAACACTCCCAAATGGGTTTAACTTGCCCACCCACAGGCCAGGGGGGGGCGGTTCCCTTCGATTTGAATTGGTCCCCTCGGTCAAGGGCAACACATGGAACCAAAACCGGCTCCTGCGAATTGGAAAAAAAAATTAAAAACAAAAAATAAAACACTCTTATCAAATATCCATTAGTCTCTACTGAACAAAGGGGAAACAAAGAACCGGTATTTATATATTATGATATTTAATATAGACTATTTCTTATTTAATAATTAAAAAATTCAAATAGGAGGTATACAGCCTTTATAAATGAGCCCTATCAATAAATATATATCGCGAACCACGGGTTCTCAGCCTTCCGACAGTTACCAAACCGGGTACCGAAACAATGGTGATGGGTTAAACAAAATAAACTGTTTTTTTTTTCTTCATTTTTTAACTCTTGATTGCTTGAAGGTTGACTTTTGATATTTTTTCGGGTATTCGGAAATTTTTTAATAAATAATACCGAAAAATTTAATGAGAACCAGCGACTCACATGGCAAATATTTGGAAATTCAGTCATAATAAAAATAATTAGGACAATAACCGGGAACATATTTTTTTTTTAATTTTTTTCCCCTTAGCAGTGGCCAGTCATAAGATCTATCCGAAATAGTGATATACAAAATACATAAATACAAAACCATCATAGAAAATAAACTAAAATATAACATTGTATATACCAATAACACATTACAATAATATACATCCAGTATGACAAATTACATTAAAAAAATATCCATAAAAATTACATAGACAATAATAAGAAATAAAATTACATATTAAAAAACATTGTCGACGAACAAATTTATTCTTGCTCACTGTTTGAAAATTTTGCAATTTCTCGCCTTCGACGAGCTTCCTCTTTGGCTTAGTTTTAAATTTCTCTCTTTGACTCACTTCCTTTTTATTCTGGCCAATCAGCGCCCTGATAGGCACATACACAAAGGGACAGGATGAGAGCGGCTAGCGCTTTATATAGGCTTAGAGTAATGATAATGTTCTTAAAAATCTGTCACTTGTGGCTATTGCCCAGAGGGTTATACTTTGATCTTTTCTGCTATGGTAAATTTGTGGATAGCTTTAATTGTTTTTTTAATTGGAGCATATTTCATAACAATCCGTTCAGTGGCTCAGAAGTTATTCGTAAAAAATGAGAAAAAAGTTTTAAGATTTTAAACTTCGTTATTTCATTATAACTTAAAATCTTTCATTTTCACTTTTCTCCTAGAATTGTTTCTAATCACAATTCAGGAAGTTTTGAAATAATCGTTGTCCAACCATAAGGAACCAATTTGTGAGTCAGTTTAAGGCAGGTCAGGTGGTTTAAAACAAAATTTATGAGAAAATAGCATGGAACAATGCCAAACAGCAAAAACAAAGATATAAATTTTTTTTTCTTTGTTTTCTTATTTGATTATCCAATTGATAAATCGACTAAGCTTCCTCTGACCCTTTATTCAATTGAATTAAATTACCTAGGGTGTCTCAAAATCACCCAAAATTTTAATTTATCAGTGGAATCCCGATTATTCGAATTTCCCGCTAATTTCGAAGAATTTGCCGGTCTTTAGAGAAAATTTTTTTAATTTTGTTCTCCAGATAATTGGTAATTCCGATAATTCGTACCAAATTGTTCACCCCAGACGAATGAATTATCGGAATTATACTATATTTATTTGAAAATTACGAATGTTTTTATTTTAATATAAGGTACAAACATAGAAGGGAGGACTAATTTCATTAATGGTGCTTCCTAATTTATTACTTGAGCTCCAAAATGGTCTGTGCATCATTAGCATACCCTTTTCTTTTCCAAAAGCCCCTAAGAAAGATGTCCAATGGCACGATCTTGATGCCCAATTCAAAATCTCCGCGACGCGTAATAGCATGACCATGAAACTTCGTCTGCAATAACTGCATTGTTTGGTCCACAGTGTGGCAGATTACTCCATCTTGTTGAAAGAATATGTCTTACAAGTCTAATGCCCGGTTGCAAGAACGTATTTAACGGTTCGTTAAACGCTTTTGTTGGTTTAAACCTTCCTCTAAATAATTTTGGGTTGCAAGAACGTATTTAAAGATGATTGGTTCATAAAAGCTGTATTTAAAATAAAGGTTGAAATTCGGAGCTTTAAACTATAAAGTATCCACTAACCTGATTTGTTTCATTGAAATAAATAAGAATTTGGTGACTATATTATCACGCGAGAGAGGTAAGATATAAATACATTAATTTAATTGAGTTTTCTTTAGTTTCTGAAACGTTTTAAGCGATATTATTAATTATTATAGATATTCATTCGATGAAGAGAAAAAGTGAGGTTATAGTATATTCTCAGTTTCTTTATAATTTAACATCTGACAGTCAGATCTACCAACGTATTTATTATTTTTATTTTACGATATTTAAATATTTAAACATTTTTTGTTTTTTAACCTAATATTAACAATTAAAATTTAAAGAATACAAATATAATTACTATTTTAATTTCTTTTATAATTTTGGTACTATTATAAATTATACAATTTGACAATGCGCCCTTGCGGTCAAATGGCCAACTACATAGACAGCTGTCATTTTCGGTGGCCCAATCGTTTTGCATCTATCTATATATCTTAACAGTAGGGAATAGTTAAAGGTTGCTTTAAAGTTGCTTTAACAACAGCCTATAATTTTAAAGCCCAAAGCGATGTTTACTAACAGACTTTTAAATGTTTACAGAACTGTTTTCTTGCAACCCGGCATAAGCCGTTCAATTCATTCCATAAAAATTTGGCAATCATGTCACGATAACGAACACTTTTGACGGTAACCCCATTTCGCGTAGTTTCCTCGAAAATATCGTTCGACCGACTATTATTAAATGCACCATAATGTTGCGAGATGGTTGGTGCTTTATGATAATCATAAGTTGTGCGAACTTTTCGAACGATTTTTGCAAAATTTCCACCATTTTTGTGTGAATTTCACAATTTCTATGCATTGCTCGATCAACTGGTTGGTCCTCAGCAGAAGTCATTTCTCTCAACTCAGAACAAATTTGCATAGAATCTCGAAATATAGAGTATAAATTTGAAAAGAAGAAAAAAATTTCCAGACTTTATTTACATTTTTTTATTCTGTTTATTTTTTTTCTATCGGACATTTGCCTTTTTGCCAATAAGTTCTGCCCCTGGTGATTAGCCAAACTCTTAACTTGCTTGATTTCCTTATCGAAATTTCTTGGCCAAGGTTAACAAGATTAAAAAAAAGAAATACAAATCTAAACTTTTTCTCAAATCATGACCATATGTTCAGAAATTGATAAATTCAGCCAGGGGGTTGAGTACTAAAGTAAAATAAAATCCGTATTTGATTGATGGCTAAGGTCAAGGTAGCTGAGTGAGAAGCAGAAGTTCCGTGGTGTAACTGGGACACGCCCTGTATGCGTGACGAACCAAACATCGGATCCTTTTTTGCCCCTCCTCATCTAATCGCCTCCTCCAACCACAAAACTCCGAAAAAAAAAAAAATACTTATATAATAATAATATCAAAAGAAAGAAAGAAAAAATCTTATTACATATTTAAATCAACCAAAGCGATGATTTACTTATAACACTTTTTCTAGTGGGAGGGCAACTAGTTATCAAGCCGCCACAAGTAGAAGGTTAGAGTTTTTTTACTTTTCTCGTACCTCTATATATATGTTAATATATAGAGAGAGAAAGTATTGGTTTCATGTCAAAAATTCGATGTCGAGATTTTGATGGATCTTCACGTTTTGAGGTCCCCTGAATCCAAAAAAGTGGTTTTCGCGACATGGTCTGTCTGTCTGTGTGTCTGTGTGTCTGTCTGTCTGTGTGTCTGTGAACAAAATATCTCAAGAACAAAAAGAGCTAGGAAGTTGAAATTTTATATTTAAGTTAGGCACCCCCATGGGACGTGACACGAAGCTTTTGAACAAAATCGGCCAAAGAGTACTAGTACTTTACTGATGCACTTTTTCAGTTTTTTTCGATTTTCTCAAAATTTGCTCCAACGATTTTTTTTAAAATTCAAAATCAATTATTTTTTAGATTCTCTATAAAATGTATATTCTCATTTTGTGATTGAAATCTTCTGAAGACCACTTTACTCTTGTTCTTCATAGGAAAGATAGGAATTTCTCCTATGGTTGCTATGGTAACAAAATATAAATATTTTGCCATACTTATAAATTTTACATCTTGAAAATCGAATGTACCGTACTGTCGGAAACTAAATACATGTCGACACAAAAAATCTGGGAGACAAGCACAGTACACAACTTTTGATTACCGAAGGTAAGAGAAAGTTGTGTGCTGTGCGCCAGTCACACCAGATTTTTTTTAACAAAGAAAAAACATTTGTTTTTGGAAATCGAATACTTCTACTTAATAATTTTAATACTGTATATTCTAGAACTCAGAAGGAGACTTTGACCTAGAGAAATCTGTAAAAAAATTCGAAAGGGATAAAACCAACCGTACAGTATTTTTATTTTCTCTTACATGTTAGGCTGGTTGCACTCACACCGATTTTGGACGGCCAATTTTATGCCGGTCGTCCAGAAATCGGTGTGTGTGCAACCAGCCTTAGAGTCCCAAAATGTGGGAACCGAATTTTTTTTTATTATTATTTTTTATTTTATTAAATAATATAAAAATATAAAAAATTTAAGTAGATTTTTTTATAAATCCCATTAAACTTTCAAAAAGGTCCAAAGGTTAGCGAGCTGTTCATGAAATTTTTCTAAATTTCACTAATTATACTGGTGGTTATACTCTTTTTTTCTATTTTATTTATTTATTAGAATTAACTAGGAATAGTTCTCTATTTGAAATACATATTTACACATATTATATTAGCTTTATAAAACTTGGAGACTACATAATTAATTTTATGTATATAGTAGGTGCGCGGGCCTGGGTTTAAATGAAAATAATCAATCAATTGATTTAAAATACCCCCCCCCTCCCGTGGAGGAGAGGTAAGAGGTGTAATATTTATTTAAATCATTTGGTTACCAAATGGCTTAATGTGCCTGGACCCCAATATATCAATATATTGTATCATTAGGCCTATTATATATTATTATAATTTGTATCGTTCAAAGTCTATATGGCTTAGGATCAAGGGCGGATCCAGAGGTGTTTCTGGGGGGGGGGGGGTAATCTGGTGTGACTGGTCGCACAGCACACACACTTTTCTTAATTTTGGTAATTTAAGGGCGCATTCTGTACTTTTTTTTTTATAAAAAACACTCACACTTTTTCTCATTCACTTACACATACACACAGTCTTTTCGGCAACTCATGCCATATAAGACTTTTACGATATCCGTTATAGAGATTAATATACATATTAGGGGTCCAGCCATTTGGTATCCAAATGGCTTAAATAAAATCATCGGACTGCCTGGGGCCCTGAACCCGCGACTTTTGGTATACGAGGTTAACACGCTAACCTCTACACCAAACCCCGAGGGCCATTCTGTACTTGTTTGACTGAATATAAATACAAATCAAAGTTTTAAGTATTAATATATGTTGACAATATTGATAATTTTTAAGCCAAGGAGTGTGGGGTCGGATGAAGGCAATCGGATGAATTTCTATTTAAAGCATTTGAATACCAAATGATATAAATAAATTTTTCTGGACCCCAATATATCGTAATTAAAATTTTTTTTCGGCCAGGATTTGACCGCTGATCTTCTTTCTAGAAGTCGACATCCTAGCTCACTACATTAAACTACCAAACCTTACCATTTTTTTGAATTTTAAATTCATTTTTGGTTGCGCCTTGCGGCGCACAATAAAGTACTCTCAACGCAGACGAGAGGGTATTAATAGCCATTCAGATGCCCTACCTAAAATGCCTGTAGGATTTTATACTATCGATGAAGGGTATCCCACGCTTGAAAATTTACATCCATTTTAATAAAATAATATTGAAAATATAATGGAAAAAATAGTAAAAACAATTTTTAGAAAATTTATTTTTGGTCATCTCTTCTGACATTTTTTTTTTTCCAAAAGGAGGTGGAGAGTTTGATAAAATCATAAATGGGGGGAACAAGTATTAAAAGTTAATTGAAACAAATTACTTGAATTTCATATGGGTTTAAAAAATAAGAAATCTATATATAGGAAAAATATAGTTGTATATGCAGTGGCGTCGACAAGGAGGACAGAAGGGGCAGCTGCCCCCAAGAGATTCAAAAAATTACTTTTTCCCCAGGCAGTGATTTTTTTTTTCAAAACAATTTTATTACTCATTTTTTCATAGCATCTATTGGAATATCAACTAAATGGTAGAATTAAGAGTTTCTTTACTTTCTTTTGCTTTTTACTTGCTCGGCGACGAGTCGCTCCCGCGACTCTTGATATACTGTATATATGCTTGGGAATAAATATTGAATTGTTTTGACACAATTATAACATATAGTAGTGGATAAGGATATTTAAAAAAAAAAAACATCAAATTAAATTAAGTAATTAATATTAAAAAAATAATAAATAATATTAATAAAGAAAAAAAAAAACAAAAAAAAAAAGAACAAAAACATGAAGCGACTTAAAACTACATATTTATATTAGACTTAAATATAAGAAAAATCATGAGAAGAGAAATTTAGCGAACACTCAAAAAATCTTATCTTTACGTCTATAATGTCCTTATTCTTAATTTCATTTTTAAAGACGATTTTTAACTTTAAAAATATTTAGAATAAATTTATTATTAATCTACACCATTTCAAGATGAGAAATAGAAGCCAAAGATAAATATGAAAAACGATTTGAAAAAAGAATAGATTAATTATGGACTATTAAATACTAGATTTGTTCCAAGATCAATTCTCAACAATTTGAAACAGTGAATAGCATAATTGTTATTAAAAAATAGACCGCGCATGCGCTTGACTGTTTCAAAGTGTTGAAACATTATCTTTAACAATAGGAACATTTTTCTTATTTGAAATGGTGTAGAGCAGAGATGTCCAAACTACGGCCTTCGGGCCAAACCCGGACAGATAATTTTATCCTACCCGGAGATATTTTTGATTTTTAAAAATTAAAAAAAAAAAAAATTAAAAAATTATAAATAATAAAAAAGGCTTTGTAAATTTATTAAAAATAATAAAAATGGGGGAACATATACATTAGGGTGTCCGTTATTTCCCAAATTGCGTTTCATGCTGCAAACGCCCTTTAAATTTTTAGGTTTTGACCTAAAAAAAAAATCAGACCCATATCAGCCCTTAATTTTCATATTAAACCGTGCCTAAATCATAATCCATTTCCCATTGAAATAACATGGGATTTTTGCACTTTTTGCAGTTTATTTTATTCCACTGAAACAAATACCTAAAAATACCGTCAAAACATATTTTGTAGGAAATTTAACGCTCTACAAAAAAGGTCTGAATATTTTGTTCGATAAATTCAACCCCTTAAAAGTTATTCAAAGATTAAGTTGTATTCATTAAAACTATCGTTAAATTTCCTACAAAATATGTTTTGACGGTATTTTTAGGTATATTTGTTTCAGTGGAATAAAATAAACTGCAAAAATCTCATGTTATTTAAATGGGAAATAGATTATGATTTAGGCACGGTTTAATATGAAAATTAAGGGCTGAAATGGGTCTGATATTTTTTTTAGGTGAAAACTTAAAAATTTAGAGGGCGTTTGCAGCATGAAACGCTAATTTGGGAAATAACGGACACCCTAATATATCATATACATAAAATTTTATTTCCAATGACCCTATTGCAGTTATGAAGGAATATAATTTACGAAGACATTATGACACAATTTAAAGGCAAGTAGCTTAGTGAAAAATTTGAATAAATGCATCGTTTACAATCATTGCTTGTTAATTGATGTGACAGATTTTAATCCTAACTACAAAGAAATACTTCAAAAAAAGCACAGTTCCATCATTCCCTTTAAAATTTATATAAAACTTATTTCTATTTTTTATAATTTATAATTTTATTTTATAATTATAATTTTTATAATTTATAATTTATAATTTTATAATTATAATTTTTATAATTTATAATTAAATTTATTTGTTTAGTGTAATTAAATGTAAAAAAAAGACAATGATAATCCTTTTTTTAATTCTCATATTTACGTGGCCCGTTTCAAATAAATTTAAATCCTATTGCTTCAGAAAGTTTGGACACCTCTGGTGTAGAGAGTTCAATTAAAAAAATAAAAATTAATTTATACAAAATGAAGAATATTCATCTATAATCTTCATCAACTTCTTGTGGAGGCGGAGGTGGTCGTACGGGCCTTCGGGATTTTTGTCTTCGTGTCTTGGTACCGAATTCAGCCCTTATTCTAGGAGCGGGTGTCGACGCCGCATTGTCAGCGTCCTCGTAGCGAACAATAAACCCAGGCCTTGGTGAGGGGATTGGTCGGAGTTCCTCGGGGACCTCCACCTGAATAATTGAGAAGAAGATATTAAAAAATATTTTTTAAAATTACTTTTTCTAATATTTATTTTTGTTTCCAAGATACACTTCTCAAAAGATGATATATAGGCCTATCCTTTTTGAGCATTATTCATGAGCCTTTTTTAACATTCTTGTTTTCGCTTAAATTGTGGTTTATTTGTATAAAAAACTTTTTTAGATCACTAGATGTACTTTGTATCTGAATTTGTACATGAAAAAGGCTAAACAATGAGAGATTATTTTATTTTATACAAATAAACCAGTTTAGTTTAACTCAAAACATGGCCTACGGGCTTGGTCTAGTTGGTAGCGAGCCTACCTTCTATGCCGAACCCGCGACGGTTTCGGACCCCAGGCAGTCCGATGATTTTATTTAAGCCATTTGGATACCAAATGACTTAAATAGAAATGCCTGGATCCCCAATAGATATAATAATAATTAACGGTTATCGTCAAAGTCTTGAATGGCCTAAGTTGCCGAAAAGACTGTGTATATGTGTATGTGAGTGTGAGTGTGAATGAGAAAACTCAAAACATGAATTTTTATTTAATATCAACAGCTTCAACTCACAAAGTTTTAATCGTTAATTTTAAATTTATGTGTTTTATCTTGTCTAAAGCAAGTAATTCTCACCTGTAAAGGTTGTCGAGGTGGAGTCGGAGGCCGAACTCTTCTTCTTGGAATATCTGGCACTATAATTGGAGAGAGACTAGTTGCTGGCTCTTCATAGGCCACCTAAAACACACAGTAGGAGATTATCATTAAAATGCTTAGTGTACCAATCTCTTTTTGCCTGCCACCCACCCTCTTTTCTATGAAAACTTCCACTCCTTGACCTATGAGCATAGAAGAAACGTGATTTCTCTTACCTTATTTCTGTAATCTCATTATTTCTAATTTTCCCAAAATAAATTTTATTTTAAATCTTTTCGCACCTTGATCCTGGAATATTTATTAATATTAAGTGGAAGAAGAAATATTTTAACAAAGAAAATTTAACATAACTCTGATATTAGATTAGTTTAGGAACCGAATTCACATCATTTGTGGATTAATTTCATGTCGAATCTTGAATAAGAGATATACCGGTAGGCTAATTGTAAAATACCTTCTTAAAATTAATATTTTCATTACCCTTGGCCCTAGATTTTGTTTCTTGTTCCAAAAGATAGAGCTACAAAAGTCCTGAGCTACAAAAATTTTTTCAAAGTAAATTAAATTACCAATTAATTGAATAAGGACGGGATCTAAATGCCGGAAAGATTTTAAATAAAAAAATAAGAGAAAGTAAAAAGAGCCTTTTGGTCAGATAACCTGATAAACATCTCTTCACTATTGGTTGCCTATCTACAGGCACAAATCTATTTTTTTTCCTTTTTATTTTTTATTTAAAGACTCCTAAATTTATTTTACTATTCTCCTTCGTCTTAAAAACTTCTCTAGCCTCTTATACATAGCATTATAAGTTTTAAATCTTAATTTCTTTTTATTAAAGCACCCTAATATGAAATAGAGATATTATTTCTTCACTCTCTATATGAAATTTGACATACCTGCAGATGTCTCCTCACATCAAGAGCGAATCCAGAGAAGTTTATCGGGGGGGGGGGGGGGGGGGAATCTGGTGTGACTGGTCGCCGCACAGCACACAATTTTTTCTTACTTTCGGTAATGTAAAGCTTCATTCTGTACTTGTTTACCAGAATATATATACAAATCAAATTTTTTAGTATTAAAATATTAGTATTAGTTAGTATTTAAAATTTTATATTAAAAATAAAATGTAATTCGCCAAAAAGTTATTTTTCTCAAATCTCGGGGGGGGGGGGGGGGGGTTAATGTTTTCCTTTACTCCCCCCCCCCCCCCCCCTTTGTGTCCGCCATTGCATTACATAGATATCTTTTTAGAATACTTGAAATAGTATGAAACAAAAGCAAAGTTATATTTATTATTTATTATTATCACTCAGGACTGGAAGTAAATCTCTATCTCTAGGAACAATAAATATTTTATTATATACTCAAACAACCTGATTTAACTGTTGTGCTGGGATCAACTGCTGTTGTCGAAGTCTAGGTTGTGGTTGAGGCTGTAATTTCGGTTGCGGCTGAATTCGCAGTTGCGGTCTTCTGGCAACAATAGGCTCGTCATCAACTGGAGTGACGGAAAAGCCTGCATCAATAAGTGCTTGGAGTTCGGCCTGAGTCAAAGGTCTTTGTCCTTGTGGAGTGGGGATCCTAACTAAAGGCACAGGTTTGCTCTTAGCTGCTTCTTGAGGCTCATCTTCCGAAGGAACCTCTTCAATTGTGATTCCTTGGCGTGAGCCCTTTAATGGGATCTGCATGACAGGATTAAATAAGTTTTAGAGGTGAACATGGCATATACTGTAGATAGTCTTATTCTTTCAACTTTCAATCAAAGTGATTCTTACCTTGCTAGTTACAAAAATGGAACTTCTAGCTGGTGGTCTGGGGGTTGTTGATCTACCACCTGGTAACAAACTGGCAATGAGTTCTTCATGCTCTTCTTGTGATAGTTCAGGTATGGCAGGCTGGGCAGGAGGCACGTAGATAGGTCTAAAATAGTCATCTAGATTAATTGAATTGGTAAACATCATCGTTACTCAAAAATAGTCCGCTTATTATTTTGATATTATTAATAAAACTATCCTAATTAACTAGTTGTTTCTTGATGGCTGGATATTATGATATGAGGATGTGGTGGTATGGACAGCCAAGGCGAAAAACAAAATAAAAGTCTATTTTTTGTCATCCTAATTAAATTTCCTACTTTTGGGGTGTTTATTTTAATATTAGAAGAATCTATCAAATATTTTTTAATACCTAGTAAGCTTGGTAGACTGTTGTTGTTGTGGCCTTCTGGATTTCTCTTTGACCTCTGGATTGGTGGTCTCTCTCAGGTATTGTTCCACCACAGGTAATGGAGTCGTGCTGGGTCGTCTAGTGCGAGGTGGCGGTGATGGTGGTGGTGGTGGTACAGTACTTGGTTCTGGCTGGTACACGGCTATCGGAGTGACTTTAACTGGAGGAGAGGGTTCATCAACATATTCCACTCCGCCTTCTTCAGACTCATCGTCTTCGTATGTTGCCAACAACTAAAATGTGTAGAGGGTGAGAGAGAAAAAAGAAATTTTAATGCTGTTATTGATTGTTTAAAGTAATAATATGTTTTATATGAAAGAATTCGGCCTTTATAATTTAATTCGAAAGTGATGCTTTAATCTGTTTGATCAATAGACTCGTAGCAGGAGAATGTGAAATTATAAACATTTACAATTGCGCTATCGTTTTTTTTTTTTTTTTTTTTTTTTTTTTTTTTTAATAAATGGGTGTTTTTTGTTATTTCTTTTCTGCATGACACCATATGGTATTAAAGAAATTGATTGCCAATAGAAAGGGAATTCAAAAAAATTTTAATTATCATCTCATTTGTCACTGAAATGATCTAGAATAGAAGCCAAATAATTGCAACATGCATCACCGCCCTTTCACCTGCACTAGTTAACATCTAGGTCAAGGACATCCTAGTTACTTGTTGCGCTTGCAGTTCCCGGGCCTTTTGAGCTGCAGCTGCTGCTTGTTGTTGTTGTTGCTGCTGTTGTAGTTGCTTCTGGCGTTGTGCAGCCGCTAATTGCTGTGCAGCAACCGCTTGCTGCTGTGCAGCTTCGCTTGTTGTTGGGCAGCTACTCGAGCTTCCTCGTCAGCTGCTGCTGCTGCAGCGGCTGCACGCTGCGCTTGTAGCGCACGCACACGTTCCACATGCTGCGCGTGCTGTTCCTGTCAGACGATCAGAAAAATTAGCTCTTCTTATAAAATTATTTTTAATGAATATGAATAACTTGCGTTAAGGATAAAAAAATCTCTTTCTAATTATTGAATGAATGCTATATTCTTTACAAACTTCTTCGCTAATTACTTTCTTTTACTAAAGGAATTATTTAACATAAAACAAAATTTATTTAGTTATTTTATTTATTTCTTTATTATTATTCTGGAACATTTTTGAAAACATTTCATTTAGTTCAATAAAATTCTTTTCACTCTAAAATTTTTTTGGCAGTTTCAATATACAGGGCTTTTTGAAATCTTGATGCCGGACTATTGTGTAGATTAGTATAGTATAGACTTATGTGTAGATTAGTATAGTCTTCTTTTAATATTTGACTTTAAAAGATTTTTTTTTTTTTTTTTAAACATTCACACTTTTTTCTCATTCACACTCACACTCACACACACATTCACACTGTCTTTTCGGCAACTCAGGCCATATAAGACATTTACGATAACCGTTATTGATTTAATATACATATATGGGGTCCAGGCATTCTTATTTAAGCCATTGGTATCCAAGTGGCTTAAATAAAATCATCGGACTGCCTGGGGTCCGAACCCGCGACGTTTGGTACGAGGTTAGCCGCTAACCTCTACGCCAAGCCCCGCGGGCACTAAAGAGTTTATCTCTTATCCAGCTCTTCCGCTTCCTTTATTTATCAATTGTTAGCTAATTCCTTTATTGTTTTTTAGCAAAATGATAAATTATTTTCTATTCTAATATTAATATCTAGCTTTTATTATAATATACAACATGTTATTATTTTTTATTTACAATCTAAAAGATAATTTTTCCACTGCTCGAAGAGGGTCGCTAAATATTATCTATTTCTGCGCTTTAACTCTATTGAATATATAAATATTTGAGGAGTCAAAAAAAAAACTTCGACTTTTATTAATCAAATGTATTTTACGCAAGTGCCTGATGTCCTTGATTTTTTTACCATTTCTCCTATCTTTCCTATGAAGTATTACAAGAGTAAAGTGTGCTTTAAAAGATTTCAAGGGCAAAATGAGAATATACATTTTAAAAAGCATCTAAAAAAAATAATTGATTTTTGAATTTTAATCAAAATCGTTGGAGCGAATTTTGAGAAAATCGAATAAAACTGAAAAAGTACATCTGTAAAGTACTAGTACTCTTTGGCCGATTTTTTTCAAAAGCTTCGTGTCACGTCCCAGGAGGATGCCTAACTTAAATATAAAATTTCAACCTCCTAGCTCTTTCCGTTCTTGAGATATTTTGTTCACAGTCAGGCAGATACACCACACACACACACACACACACACAAACATGTTGCGAAAATCACTTTTGCTGTTTCAGGGGACCTCAAAATGTGTATATTCACCAAAATCTCGAATCGAATTTTTGACATGAACCCAATACTCTTTCTCTATATATATATAGGTAAGATAAAGTAATAAATAAATCATCTTTTTTTTTAATGTGAAGAAGCTACTTGTAAGACAACACTTTCGCTTGTTGGTTGCCTAAGCTCAAGGCTCCACTCTTGAGGACATCAGTGACTTGTGGCCCCGACAGTACCAGACTTGCGTGTCGACACCTTGTCTAGGCCATCTTCAGGTTGGCCGGAGTGAATGAAATTAATTTCAATATTAGCTCACATTAGCAGGAATGGTTCAAGACAATGAAGGAATGACAACAATAATAAAATACTAAAAATCTTGAAGTTTTTTTTTGACTCTGCTTCAACTATACCATCACAAAAACATACCAGAATTCCATCACATAAAGTTTTATTAATTTTTTATTTTGATTTATTTTTTAAACTTTTATCATAGCGAAAAAAAGGATAGAATTTGTCAAAGAGTTCAATATTAATGATCTTTTTTTTAATCATTTAGAAATCTTAACAAGTTTTCTCAACTCAATTGAAAACGGGAAATGAAACCTATTTTTCACTTCTTTAGATATATATCACCTCTATTTTGCATTGGATTACGAAAAACAAGTAAAATAAAAAATATATATATATATATTACAAAATATAGATGGCAAAACTATTTATTTTGCGCCGCATGTCATTTTCTTTCACTTTACTTGTTTACATGGCGAAATAATCACAAACATGCTATTAACATTAATATCAGATCAGATTGAGGACACATATTAAAAAAAAAATATATACTATAGATCTAATAAGTAATTTATATAGTATTTGTTAAAAGCATGCATGTAAATAAAGTAAATGAAAGGGAAGTCAAAAAAAAAATTCAAGACATATGCAGCCAAAATTATTTCTTTTATTGTTGCCGTTCCAGTCTGACGTTTCCAGCCACAAAGATATACCTCACAAAATTATTAGGATTAAATATTCAAGTAAAGAAGAATTAAGATTCTTATGAGCACACTCATTTTTTGCTAACTAGGCATACCGGAATTTTTGTTGAATTTAACTAGCTAGTTTTTCTTGTTTAAGTTCTTTTTACTTTCTCTTGCCTAAATATGTAATATATAGAGAAAGCATTGCGGTCATGTAAAAAAATTCGATGTGCATTGTTCGACTGTACATGTTTTGAGGTCCCCTTGTTAGTCCGAAAAATTGGTTTGAGTATCGATTTTATCTTGAAGGAATTGAGCTACGAAAATAAAATTTTATATTTAAGTTAGGTACCCTTCCGGACAGTCACACTAAGCTTTTGAACAAAAACGGTCAAAAAGTACTAGTACTTAACTGAAATACTTTTTTTTTTTTTATTTTGATTAAAATTCATTACATGCTGTTTAAAAAATATATTAGTAAAATTTTTCGTGAAAATTGTATTTAGTATCCTTTACTGATGTACTTTTTTTCAATTTTCACAAAATTGGCTCTAACGATGTTGATTAAATTTTATAAATCATTTAATTTTTAGATCCTCTTGAAAATGTACATTCTCATTTTGCCCTGAAAATTGTTTGAAGCATATTTTACTGACGTAGATTTTTCAAATTCAATTTTCAGCTCTTCCTTCCCTAGAGCAAATGTTAAATCTCTATGGGAATTTGCTTGTAAATTTCGATTCAAAAGCGGTTCGGTCCCCTTTGGAACTTTTTACACAGTTTTTTTCCAATTCTTATGAAATTTTCTATTTATTCAGACCAAAAGACAAGGATTCTCATCCCGACTCATGCGACAAAAATTTATTTCAATTGGAGTATCTACCAATCTATTCATAAACATTGAAATTTATAAACATGGAAAAATATTTAATATTTTGTTAACACATCAAACATCTTTCCTTTTCTTTTTTATAAAGCACAAATGTATAGTGAGTGGTCTTCTAACAATTTTTATAACAAAATAAGAATATAGGCCTACATTTTAAAGAGTAATAATGTATTTTAATCAAAAAGTGAATTTTGAAAAAATAAAAAGCTGAAAAAGTGCATCGCTAAAGTACTAGTACACTTTGACCGATTTTATTTTAAAGCTTATTTGTGTGTCTCAGGAGGGTACCCAAACTTAAATGTAAAATTTCAACTTTATGATTGATAACAGACACCCAGACAAACACTCCATTTTTACGAGGCTCACTTCTTTTGAATTCAGAGAGTCCTGAAAAAAATTTTATTTGATGGTTCATAATTC
>JAKCPI010017788.1:0-22100 GCA_023213315.1 Euborellia annulipes | reverse complement strand
TAAAGTTTTTGTTTACATTGGAATATATATAATTTTTCTTGTCAATTGTGTAAGTAATATTAAATATAAATTTTTTTAGGACATATTTCATAAAAAATAATTATAAATTAAAGCATTTGAAACAATATTCTGTGCTTAACTCAATTTTGGAATTTTTTGGTCTTTGACACACCATTGCATAAGAGAGTCCATATATTTCCTTATTATTGAAATAATTCGTTTTGAGTTATAAAATTCTTTTGAATTACTGAGAATAAGATGGAAAATATATTATTTGAGGCCAAAAAAAAATCTCCAAATTTAATAACACGATTTAATAAAATGCAAAAATTTTGAAAATTCAAAATGTTTTATTAACCTGGTTGAGGACCATCCCCTCAAAATTGACAAGAAACACTTTGAATATCTTCTAATGTTTAATAGCCTATATCTTCCAGGACCGCTTCTGGTCTTTGATTAAACTTGATTGTGTTAACATTCTCTGTCGAGAATAAAAAAAATTTGGTGTTGTCAGTGTCTTCTACACAGCCGATGGCTTTTTAACGTGACAACGTCTTTTGCTTGACTTCAAACTATTTTTACTTTCTCTTACCTATATTATAATATATAGAAAATATTTTTTTTTTACTCATACTTTGTTCTCATTAACAAACATATTCATACATTTTCATAGTAACAATATATGACAGGTGTGGCCAAACTTTTATCTATTAAGAGCTACTTTTTGCTTAAAAAATGAGGTTTTTCAAGAAAAAAATTGATTTTCGAGTTAATTAATCGGGATTATTTTATTTATTCTATTTGAGTTTTTCTTTCTGCGCAAATTGACATCACATTTATTATGATCTGATTAGCCGTTCGGAATTTACAGGGGTTTAAACTTTCAAATTAAAATTTACCGCAGCGCGGTAAAATGAAGTGATAGGATGAAACTAAACGGTGAAATCTTTAGCTGAAAACTCATTCTTTCTAACCGTATATTTCTCATAATTATACCTCTTAAGACAGAGGAGTTATTCAAGCTGCTAAACTTTTTCGAGCATGCCTCTCTACCCGGCCACTATAGACACATGCGTTGTAAGATGTTGTCACTTCAAAATAATCGAGTCTATTATCAGTTCGAAAATAATATAAACTTCCGTAAATGACTATTAAATAATTCAATAATAATTAAGACAAACAAAAATTAAAGAATTATTTAATATTTAATAACAAATAATTTTATTATTTTATTACTATTTGAAAAAAATATTATAAAAAAGAAAGAAGAAAGTTACATAAAGAGCAAAAAATCTCCTTCCAGCAATGAAAATTGCCCCCCCCCTCTCTCTCTCTTTTTACCTGTTTATTTGTTTGTTAATATACGTATATTAAGAAAAAAGGAGAGGAATGTTGTTGATCTGTTTTAATGACTTTCGCTTCGAGTTGAGATCAAAACATCTTTTTACCATAGTAATTAGTCACGGGTCAAATAATTCATTTAAATATTTCCTTATATTTTTTTTTTTTTTTTTTTTTGCTCTCCACATTTGTCATCAGCTAAAATTTACACTTTCATACTATTTTGGTAGAAAATTTTAACTAATATTTTGGACCAAGTTTAAATCAGGATAATTTTATAAAAACAATCGAATTTTTCAGTCACTTGAAAACATTCTGATTGGTCGTGTTCCAAGTAATTATATCCAAGCTATACAAAAAGAAGAAAATAAATTTGCCAAAACATTTCTTGTTGTTATTTACTACACCAGATTTTTATGTCGACATATATTTAGTTTCCACCGATATATAGACCTATGTATTTTTTTTTTTTTTTTTTTTACACACACTTTTTACTTTCTCGTACCCTATATGAAATATATAGGAGAGAAAGTATTGCGATCATGTCAAAAATTCGATGTCCAGATTTTGATGGATATACATGTTTTTTCTCATTCACTCTCACATTCACACACACATTCACACAGTCTTTTCGGTAACTTAGGCCATTTAAGACTTTTACGATAACCGTTATTTAATAATATATATTTATTTGGGGTCGAGGCATACTTATTTAAGCCATTTGATATCCAAATGGCTTAAATAAAATCATCGGACTGCCTGGGGTCCGAACCCGCGACGTTTGGTATACGAGATATATGTATTAGAATTCAAGATGTAAAATTTATAAACATGAGAAAATATTTATAATTTGTTACCACGGCAATTGTTTCTTCTATCTTTCCTATGAAGTACAAGAGTAAAGTGGTCTTCAGAAGATTTCAATGGCAAAATGAGAATATACATTTAAAAGAGCATCTAAAAAATAATTGATTTTTGAATTTTAATCAAAATCGTTGGAGCGAATTTTGAGAAAACCGAAAAAACTGAAAAAGTGCATCAGTAAAGTACTAGTCCCTTTTGGCTAATTTTGTTCAAAATCTGAATAGGAACAGGAATTTTTTTTCTATTTTTTAAGAATTGATAATTTCCAACGCATTTTTTTTTTTACTTACTCGTATTTAGTAATTTCGAAATGTCGATTTTGGAATTTTAAGTCACGAAACATTTCTTTCCCTGGGAATCAATTGTAATGGAATGAAATTTATTATTAATTAAGCAAGCGGAGGGCCTTTTGTTTGTTTGTACGTTGCTGATTTCTTCATTCCCGTCGATATTAACAATAAAACATCCAAAAATGGCACAAGACTCAATATAATAGAAGAATCAATTTGGATTGCTAGATTATTTTTATCCAAACTATTAATATGCCTTTATACAAATATAATCGTTGTACAATCGGAGGTTTACTTTGCTTGTAGGAAACATATTCACGGAACACAAGAGAGGCATCGTCCCAGCATCCCTATGCTGTTCAGATCACGACTAACAGAACAAATCAATTTCATTCTTCCTTTGTCCCCATGACCTCCCGTGATTGGAACAAGCTCCCTGCGTCTATCTTCCCCAAAACCTACAATCTTCAGACTTTCAAGTCTAACCTCAACAGGCATCTTCTCAGTTCCCGCAGTTGAGTTTCCCCTTTATGCTTCTCCTTTTGTTTTTATTTTCTTCCTGGCTGCATGTGACTATTGGTCATTATAGGTCTTCGGACCTTATGCACCCATTCCAAAAAAAAAAAAAAAAAAAAAAAATTGGAGATAGAGGTGCACAGAATAGTAAAATTTTATTTTCAGGATTTATTTGAAACTCCTGTGCACCTCCATCGGCATTTTCTACAAGCAAAGTAAACCTCCGATTGTAAATTCTTGCGATGTTTGATCTGTAATCATTCTATACGATTAATACTATAAAAATATATATTAATTTTCATTGGCTCATATCTGGTGAGTTCATGGCATTCACGAGTTACCCGAACTAACAATTGTAAGACTGTATATTTTTGTTTTCTTTGCCCTTGCCTTCCCAGTATCAGGCAGGCTTGTTCTTCATCGCATTCGTGGCTCTACTATACCTTTTATTACAAGGGTAGTAAGAAGATTGATGGCAGGTTAATGATGAATTGGCTGAACATTTTTTTAAAATTTTAAAAATATGCAAAGCATATGTAGGATGATTTTAATAAAAACAAATATATAAATTTGTTTAATTAGGCTATATAAAAAAATAATATATGTATCTGAAGTTGTTCTATACCTCGACCAAAACTTTACTCTCAGAAGTAATAAAAACAAATTAAAAAATCTGGTGTGACTGGCGCACAGCACACAACTTTCTCTTACCTTCGGTAATCGAAAGTTGTGTTCTGTGCTTGTCACACCAGATTTTTTGTGTCGAAATATATTTAGTTTCCGCCAATATATTAGAAATTTAAGATGTCAAAATTATAAACATGGGAAAATATTTATATTTTGTTACCATGGCAACCATTTCTCCTATCTTTCCTATGAAGCACAAGAGTAAAGTGTGCTTCAAACAATTTTGAGGGCAAAACGAAAATATACATTTGAAAGAGCATCTAAAAAATAATTGATTTTTTGAATTTTAATCAAAATTGTTAGAGCGAATTTTGAGAAAATCGAAAAAAACTGAAAAAGTAAATCAGTAAAGTACTAGTACTCTTTGGCCGATTTTGATTAAAAGCTTATTTTTCCGGTCCCGGGTGGTATTTAACATAAATATAAAATTTCATCCTCCTAGCTCAATTCCTTCATGCTTAAAATTGAACACACACCCACCCACACACACACAGACAGACCATGTTGCGAAAACCACTTTTTTGGATTCAGGGGACCTCAAAACGTGAAGATCCATCAAAATCTCGACATCGAATTTTTGACATGAATCCAATACTTTCTCTCTATATATATATTACATATATACATAGGTAAGAGAAAGTAAAAATTACCAGTTAAACTCTCAAAAAAATCTGATTAATTATAATAAATCAAATTCTATTACGTAATAATTGAGGAAATATTTTTAAAAATCAAAAAAAAAAGGCCGAGAAATCGAAATAATTGAAAAGTTGTGTCTGAAATGAAAGGATTTGTTTCAAATATTAATAGATGGATCGAGTGTGGTCGTTCATCTTATAAGAAAGAGTTGGCGACAAGGAAATGACCAGAGAAGAAAAACAGAATCGAAATTATTAAAAACGACGACGGCCTTTCTCGATCAAGGAAGGCGCTTTCTCGACCAGAGACTTTCATCCAGGCGAAATAAACTAGTTGAAAATTCAAACGAGTTCAATCATTTTCCATTAAGATCTGAAGATGGAGCTCAAACGAGTTGCTTATCTTAATGCGACACCTTTTAAGGAAGGAACAAGCGATTGTGAAAATCTTTTACATTCTATTAACGATTAAATATGTAGATGAGATGTCAACCGAAATGGCTAAACATTCAACAGCAAAATAATTTTTCATAACCTCGTCTAAAATGCAAATTTTTTACAATGGTTCCTGGCCATCGACATTTCAATTTATTTAATCAAAAGACTAATGATGTTAATCAGGGGCGTATTTATGGGGGAAACCGAGGGGCCCGGCCCCCCCCCGAAATTTGACGCAAACACGACATACAAAATTATATAGGAATATACCGACGTCAGCGCAACAAATGATTATTCCGCGGGTAGGATGGATACTGTTACTCATGTTTTTGTTGAAAAGATGGCGTTAAGTGTCTTAAAAGTAAGCCAAAAAATCATAATATTTTGCCCAATCTGTCAGAATCGTAGCTAATATTTTAATGGTTGATTTTCATTGATCTTTAATTCTTCTACTTCTTCTCCCTCGCCTTGTCCCGCAATGCGGGGTCGGCGGACCTCACTCTTTCCCTCCAACCCTATCATACGTTTTTACGACTGGAAGGAATATAACAGGCCGGCCCGATCGCACGATCTGACGCCTGTTGAAAATATAGAAGGGGAGAGACTGACAGGCAAAGAACAGAAATACTGCCAGCCCCAGCTCGGCCAGCTCGTGGTCGCCATCCACGTACCCACAAGATGAGGGCCGCTGAGCAATTGTATATAACAACAGTCTATTGAAATATCTTTCGAAATTCTTGGGTATAAATTTATAGCTTAAATAAAATTTGCGAAATATGGTTCTATAATATTTATTTCTCTCTTTAGATAGATAATCTTAGGAAAGATAATTAAAGGTTGAAAATAGTGATTGGAATACTCTCAAATCTACTCGAACACTCACTTCCAACGAGAAGTGCATATCCATCGTGATATTTATTGTTATCAAAAGTTTCACTTGTCATTTGGGGAGGTTATACATGTATATGCTTTTATCATGGGCGTAACTAGAGAATTTGGCTGAGTTGAGCCATGGGACCAGAAATCCTCAGGGGGACCTGGAACGCCCCATATTTTCTCAACTTTTCTTTGGGGCAGGGACCTTTCTGGGGGGGGGGCAGGTCCCCCCGGCATCCCCTAGTTACGCCCATGGCCTTTATGATACAGCCTCAGCTCTGAAGATGATCCAAACCTAGAACCGAAGCGTTTGCTGTGGGCTGTTCCAATTAATAAATTCGTTGACTTCGACTTCTTGTTTTCGTTTATTATATGCACATCTCTACTCTACACTGATACATACTTAGAATAATATTTAACAAGACATGTGAGTGTATTTTTTATTGATGAGGCCAAACATCCCATGGCCCCCGGGAATCGAACCCAGGATCTCCGCCTTTCCGGGGCATAGGCGTGCTATCCATTGCACCAGGCCACCGGACCCTCGACCTGCACCAATAAAACTCACTTCCCCTTATATGCAGTTAGTCGCGCAAGTTACTAACTCGTAACGAATAGGTGAAAAACTTTAAAGAAAAATTTTCCACCTATGCGCCGCTTGGTTAACCAGTAGAGGGACAGATATCTGGATCTGCTCTAACACACTACTGTAAGCAGCAAAGCCCAGAGGGCAGCGGGGTCAAGTTATAGCTAAATATTTTTCGAGATCTATTATTTGAATAAGATAATAGTATTCAAAATACCTCGATTCGGACTTTAACTGAGTCATAGATATATTTAACAAGACATGTGAGTGTATTTTTTATTGATGAGGCCAAACATCCCATGGCCCCCGGGAATCGAACCCAGGATCTCCGCCTTTCCGGGGCATAGGCGTGCTATCCATTGCACCAGGCCACCGGACCCTCGACCTGCACCAATAAAACTCACTTCCCCTTATATGCAGTTAGTCGCGCAAGTTACTAACTCGTAACGAATAGGTGAAAAACTTTAAAGAAAAATTTTCCACCTATGCGCCGCTTGGTTAACCAGTAGAGGGACAGATATCTGGATCTGCTCTAACACACTACTGTAAGCAGCAAAGCCCAGAGGGCAGCGGGGTCAAGTTATAGCTAAATATTTTTCGAGATCTATTATTTGAATAAGATAATAGTATTCGAAATACCTCGATTCGGACTTTAACTGAGTCATAGATATATTTAACAAGACATGTGAGTGTATTTTTTATTGATGAGGCCAAACATCCCATGGCCCCCGGGAATCGAACCCAGGATCTCCGCCTTTCCGGGGCATAGGCGTGCTATCCATTGCACCAGGCCACCGGACCCTCGACCTGCACCAATAATAATTCGTTACGAGTTAGTAACTTGCGCGACTAACTGCATATAAGGGGAAGTGAGTTTTATTGGTGCAGGTCGAGGGTCCGGTGGCCTGGTGCAATGGATAGCACGCCTATGCCCCGGAAAGGCGGAGATCCTGGGTTCGATTCCCGGGGGCCATGGGATGTTTGGCCTCATCAATAAAAATACACTCACATGTCTTGTTAAATATATCTATGACTCAGTTAAAGTCCGAATCGAGGTATTTTGAATACTATTATCTTATTCAAATAATAGATCTCGAAAAATATTTAGCTTAGAATAATAGTTTTATTGAACCACGGACCTAAATCTCCTTCACGCTTTTGGCGTCTTAGCTTGAGCTTAGTCGGTACACACCGAAAACTGGTATTCTCTAATATTTTATAAGTGGCTTCATTGTATAATATTATATAAACGTTATCAAGTCGATAAATCCCTTCTGAAAAAGTTTTAAAATATAACCTATTTTTAATAAAAATTATGACCACTACGAAAACATTCCCAGGTTTGGCGGAAAACAGATCTTTGGTAATAAATCTGTCCTCGAATTATATAAATAGAAAATGTAAAACTGACCAAGTCTCCAGTCATTCATCTAGAAGTCCTATTTATTTCCTAAGCATTAATCTTAATTAACATTCCTTCATTAGTTACGATTATTATTTATGCTCTTTTTTTTTTAATTTTACGACGATTTTAGGCAATAGGTGAAATCGTTTGGCATCAAATCATTTGTTCTAGATTATTTTATTATTATTATCCTATATCTTTTGCCTCGAAAAGATTTATTTAATATACTTCATTTAGTAGAATAAGTAAAAAATTATATAATTTATTAATAGAAGCAATAATATTCAAATCGCACAAAAATGTGTTTTGTGTAAAAAAAATTCTCATTTGTAGAGTTGAATTGATTTTGCAATATGGAAATATCTTTTGCATCTGCACCGAGATCCGAAAAACTTTTAATGAAAAAAAAAAAAAAAAAGAACGGAATAAAAGGAGATCATACTACTACTCTTTTTATTCAAACTGTAAGCGAGCGATATTTTGATTTTGAGAACAATGAGATAAAATTTAAATAAAATAATTTCACGTAATAAAATTACATCCTATATTCTTATTTGAAGAAATTCCTTTAAAATTACGCGCTCATTTGTCCCATTCACTCTTGTCGATCTGAAGGCCTTCACAAGGACGGATCTATGGTTACCCATTGAATGAATATTGCCTAAGGTGTTAAAACTCCCTTTCCATATTGTGTGGAAAGTCATCGCAATGACGAATTAGGGGAAAGTTTCGGGATTAAACCATAACCCTTCGCCGTTTTTCTATTGTCTCCAAATATCATGGAAAACTTAGTAATTTGAGACACCAGAATACGAAAATTTATAAATCCAGAGTCAGCAGAGACATCAAAATCTCGAAAATCCCAGAATAAATCTTTTAAGAATTTATTGTAGGCCTACTTCAAAGTGATTGTCCATTTCGATCCAAATAAGGAGGAAAAATATGCTATGAGCTCGATTTGAACAGGCGTTGATGTCGATTTCATATTGATATTTTGACAATGCTCTGTGAACAATGCACGGGTTTCATAAGCTTTCATTTTATTTTGATGCTCATAAAAAAAGCAAAAAATGTCAGATTATCAAATTACAATTTGGGTAAATGTAAATATTTAAACATCATCAATCATTACCTGGTTTAAAAATTTTTGAAATAATGTTTTAGCCTGAATTTGTCTATTTTTTATTTTCACCTAAAATATTTCTGAAATTTTTAATACAAAAAAAGAATTTCGACTTGGATTTTTTTCAAAAATTAATTAAATAGGCTACTAAAGAAAATTATAAGAAATTTCTAAAATTAAGTCCCACCTGGGAGCTAGAGACTTGAGTATATGATATAAGCTTATAGTGAAATAATTTTAATGACCGAAAAAATAAAATCTGGTTCAAATTTAAAATTATTTCCCTATATACCATATACTTAAGACTCTACCTCCCAGGTGGGGACTTAATTGAGGCGCTCAATGTACCAAAGGCCGCGGGTTCGCATCCCGTCTCATGCGACAAAAATTTATTTCAATTGATTTGGCTAACAATCCATTTGAAATTAATAGAGATGAAATTTAAAAAACAAAAATAAACCCTTTGGAGGCTGAAGATGTAAGGTGGATCCTTGCGTTTCAATAAAGAGTGTTTATAATTATTTTTAAATAGAGGCTCAATTATTGGCCGTATCCTCCTTTAATCAACTTTCTTAATCTAGAATAGCCACTCACATTACATTAAATAAATTACTTTTGAGTGCACAAAATTTCCCTAGCCATTGGCTATTTTAAAAACGCTTACAAAAATTTATTAGTCATTAAAACAGGTATTTGAATAAATTATATTTTTTTTAATGCTTGAGAGGTCATTATAAATTAAGAGAGATAATTTCACACGAAATCGAAAAATCATTCTTATTTATCTCTTTTCAGTCTGGCCCTTGATATTTAATAGTTATAAATAAAAATTTCCTTAATATTAATTAGATCGAATTAGAAGCGATTATATTTAAAGGTCTTTCTAAAAGGAACCTTTCTTATTGTCAATTAAGGTCATTTTAATTTGTTTATTGCCAAAGAAAATTGCATTTGTATTATAGGCTCCATTTTTTTTTTTGTTATTTTCCAAATTACAATTATTAGCCAGAGCTTCTCTTCTCAAAAAGTATCCCTTTTAAAAAATTATAACTAACAATTAAGCAAATCTCTTTTTTTTAAGGAAATTCCCAGAGAAAATATTTCCTTCCTTTATAGAACGTATTAATAATAAGGAAATACATTTTTTTCTTGTAAATGAAATTGCTATTTAACTAATGATTCTTTTATCTTAGTTTCCTTTAGCCAACTACTTCGTCAATTCAAGTTTGAATTGGAGAGGTCATGAATTATAAATAGATACTGAGAACGAATGCATTTAAGTCTATTGAAGAGAAGCAGATCCGGACTGATTATTTATTCGATTATGCAAGAGCGTGGGGCGGAGTCCCGGGGCCCGGGGCGAAGGCTTGGCTCTCCTTTGAGAGCAAGGTCGCCAGGTCAGGAGACCTTTCACACGCAGGTGCCCTCCCCCTCCCTCCCCTGGCTCCACCAACTTTTCGCAGCATCCGTGTGGATGCAACAAAATTAATTCCAGTTTTATTTATTAATTATATAATATAACGCGCCTATCTCGTAAGGATATTATGTCTATATCAGGCGCGTATATAGAAATTTTTCGGGGAGGGCCCCGAATTCAAAAAATTTTTATTTACGAAACTAAATTTTTCCGCAATGCTGTAAAAAATTTTTCCCTTCCATAAAAATCATTTTACCTTTTTTAGGAAGACGAAATTATTTTTTTCACCCTACGGAAAATTTTACACCCTTTTTCGAACAAAAGTATCGATATTGGCTATACACCCGTATATTAGCTTATGTATGTAGATTTGAAAAAACTTTTTTTGGGGGGCGGGCCTTCTTGGTCCCCCTTATATACCCTCTTGTTCACTCTATACCTGTATATATGTATATAGATAAGGAAAATTTCGGTGGGGGGGAGGTGGCCCGGGACCCCTCGTCCCCTCCCCCTTATATACGCCCCTGGTCTATATAGAGGAAGGGGTGCAAATATGGAAACCCTGTATTATTTTTTGTAATAATTATTTTTAATAATTATTTTTATATGAATGTGGGGTATGGCCATACCGGGCAGCCAAGGTGAAAAATAAAAAATAAAAGTATATATTTTGCCGACTATTCCCAAATGCTGATTATATATCATCAGAACCCCTTTCTCTCTTCCGTCAGAACTGACACTTTGTGGTTACTCTGACTTTCTTGGGAATATTACTTAGGTGGGTTCCCGTTTCCTTCCTCAGGAGGAGTCGTCTCATAAAGTTGGATAATTTTTTGCAAAGAGTTGAATTTAAATTCGAGTTGTCTTCAACTCAGGATATAAGCTAAACTGCTCTATATCCTCGGCTAATCGCCTCTTCAAGGATCAGAGCCTATGATCAGTCAAACAATTTTTTTATTAATATATTTTTACTTTCTCTTACCTATGTATATATGTAATATATATATATTACTTTCTCTTACCTATGTATATATGTAATATATATATAGAGAGAAAGTATTGTTCATGTCAAAATTCGATGTCGAGATTTTGATGGATCTTCACGTTTTGAGGTCCCCTGAATCCAAAAAGTGGTTTTCCGACATGGTCTGTCTGTCTGTGTGTGTGTCTGTGTGTCTGTGTGTGTGTGTTCAATTTTAAGCATGAAGGAATTGAGCTAGGAGGATGAAATTTTATATTTAAGTTAAATACCTCCGGGACCGGAAAAATAAGCTTTTAATCAAAATCGGCCAAAGAGTACTAGTACTTTACTGATGTACTTTTTCAGTTTTCTCAAAATTCGCTCTAACGATTTTGATTAAAATTCAAAAATCAATTATTTTTTAGATGCTCTTTCAAATGTATATTCTCGTTTTGCCCTCAAAAATTGTTTGAAGCACACTTTACTCTTGTGCTTCATAGAGAAGATAGGAGAAATGGTTGCCATGGTAACAAAATATAAATATTTTGCCATGTTTATAATTTTGACATCTTAGGGTGCGTACACACCTGCGCTCTGCTCCGCTCGCGAGCAGTTCGCGCTCGAAGTTCGTTGCTCGTTGAAATTATTTATTTTGACGAACCTGCCGCGATCCAAAGAGATGGATCGCGGCGAGCAGCTCGCAAGCGCTCGAGCATCTCAAAACAACAACAACAAGCAGCTCGCGAGCGGGCAGAGCGCAGGTGTGACGCACCCTTAAATTTCTAATATATTGGCGGAAACTAAATATTTTCGACACAAAATCTGGTGTGACAACGAACACAACTTTCGATTACCGAGGTAAGAGAAAGTTGTGTGCTGTGCGCCAGTCCACCAGATTTTTTACACAAAATAACCTATATAAATTGCTTGACTGATCATAAGTCCTGATCATGAGTGCGTTCAGCACTCAAAACGTTGAGAAAACTTTTATTTTTTATTTTTCACACCACATACTCATATTATAATAATCCAGCCATCAAGAAACAAATAATTAAATTTTTTTTATATATATTAAAATATTGTGATATATCCTCCCTACCCTAGCATTTCCAAATAATTAATTGTTTTAGAAATGAAGATTCATGATGAATAAATTTATAAATCTTCCCTACCAATTAATCCTCAATTCATGAGAAAAAAATATCTTATATGTGAATGGAACTCTTACATTCTCTATTCTAATATTTATTATACTTTATTTAAAGAAAAAAAAATTTTGTCCCCGGAGTAAATGAGGAGGAAAGGGAAATCCTTGAGAGGCTCTAAGTCTCATGTAATAACAAATCAAAGGGAATAGAGTCAGCCTCTAATGGCATTCACTGTTCGAGTTACTTTTTCTTTCATTAACGAAAGTAATTAACAAAAAGGCTCCCAATTAATTTCCTGGGAGAAATGATTGAAATCATTGATTTGGCTATATAAGCATTTGAAAGTAAATTTTAATAAAAATACCAGCCAAGTGTAACGAATGCATCTCATTAATTAATGGTGGATTTGTATTTGACTCCCCCCCCCTTTGATTGAAGCACTCATGGGTATCAAACAATCTATTCATTTGTCATGTTAATAAAATAAAATTTTCACTTGTTGCTAGTAGTAATTTTATGACTGGTATCACCTTGTAAATATTCCCAGGCATATAACATTTAGTTCAATTTGCATAATGAATAAATATTGAATTTATAGTTGACTAACGTAGATATAATCAAATGTATAGATAGATTTAGATAAGATAAAAAACAAAGATCACAAGATTTATTTAAATTACAATTTAATCAATTGTAATTATACATAAATGAGAAGGTAATAAAATTGATTGAGATTCACATCTAAATATTCAAAATATCTCCTAAACTATCAAGTTTAAAATGAAATAGTACTTAAATTCAACATTGTTCTATTCATTATTTTAAACAACTTTTATTTGGAAAAATCTTTTATCGTTTATAGCAGCGTTTTCCAAACTGTGAGGCCCGGACTAGTCTTGGGAGAGGCGCGAATATTAGCCACAGCGAGCAATTTTCTAAATGATTGGGAAAGTCTTATAGGCCTAAATAAAATAATAAATAATATAATATTTGTATTAATAAATTTTTTCCTAATTTTGTATATGTATTATTTTATAAAATTGGGGGTGGGGGGAGGCGTTATACGATTAAATATTTTTAAGGGAAGCGTGATAAGATAAAGTTTGGAAACCACTAGTTTATAGTTCTCTATTTTAACTCACTCTCTTAATTAGATTTTTTTGCTTTTTCTTACCTATTGTATATGTTAATATATAGAGAGAAGTTTTACGAAATTTTATCGGAAATCACGTTTTGAGGGCCCCTAATTCAAAAAAGTGGGTCCTGTATAACGTCTGACTGTATGTCCATGTGTGAACAAAAAAATTTCAAGAAGAAAATGAACTATGAGTTTGAAATTTTATATTTAAGTTGGATACCTCCTGAGATGCGAAAATAAGCTTTCAAATAATATCGGCCAAATTAAAGGTGGAGCGATTTGATCTGCTTGGTTTTTTTCCTCCATACTTTTAATTTATTTATTCTTATTATTTGTTTGGCACATTTGCTCAGGGGCCCACATCTTGTGGGTACGTGGATGGCGACCACGAGCTGCCCGAGCTGGTACTAGCAGTCCTATTCTTTACATGTGTGTCCCTTCCTTCTATATTTTCAACAGGCGTCAGGCTGGCCTGTTCTATTTCTTCCTGTCGCAAAAAATTAATTTCACCAACCCCTTTACCGCCGACCCCATACCGCGGGAATAATAATGGCAAAGAAAGAAGAAGAAGAAGATTATTTGTTTGGCACATTTTTTTAAATCTTTCTTTGTGGTTAGTCTCAAAGAGTGGGGTCGGTACATATAATACTCTCTCTTTTTCTATTTTCCATTTGGTATCCAAATGGCTTAAATAAAATCATCGGACTGCCTGGGGTCCGAACCCGCGACTTTTGGTATACGAGGTTAGCACGCTAACCCCTACACCAGGGGTGGGCAAAGCCGGCCCGCGGGCCGGATCCGGCCCTTTTGCTTACTTTATCCGGCCCATTGAAAAATCCCTTTTATGCGATTTTGTTGAAATCAACAGTATTAGTGTGCGTAGAGTGCATATAAATAATGAAATACAGTATATAAATAATAGAGTATTATAATTTCGAACAGCCGTAACCATATCCCTACTTTTATGTATGCAAGCATACTAGGTCTGTTCGATTATAATCTTTCATTTTTCTTTAAAAATTACGGGACATACTCGTATTTTAGTGGGCACAAATTGTTCGCATGTACACCCAAGTAAGACAATTTATTATTACTATTATCTATTATAATAGACCAGGCTTGGTCCATTGGTGACTTTCCAAGGCTCGATTTAATTATATAATACCATTGGGCCAAGCTTCGGACCAGGCTTGGTCTATTCGTCTTCCCAAGGATCGGTTTAATAATATAATACCATTGGGCCAAGCCTCGGACCAGGCTTGGCCCAATGGCCACTACTCAAGGCTTGGCAAATGACAACTGATGACAACTGGCCCAAGGTTCGGCCAATTGTCAGCATTGGAAATTCCTACCAGGGTATTAACTGTCAAATTTCTTTGTCCAAATGCTTTAAAATGATACGTACAGTGTTTTTGCCAAAAAAAATTTCTTGGGCAGGGAAAAACTCCACCCAAAACATTCGGGTGTGGAAAGCGTACGCGGTATAGACCTCCGGCCCGGGAGACATTTTGAAAATTTCATTTTGGCCCGCGCTTAAAAGTATTTGCCCACCCCTGCCCTACACCAAGTCTCGAGGGCTTTTCTAAATTTTGATTTTTTTTTAGGGGATCGTTTAATTTTTTTAAACTAATGATTATTATTATGTTCATTTTTCCGGAGACGATTAGCCGAGTGGATAAAGCAGTAAAGTTGAAGACAACTCGTGTTCAAATCCACTTCATGGCAATAAATTATCCAACTCTATTTGAGATGCCTCCTCCTGAGGAAGGAAAAGGGAACTCACCTCAGTATCACTCTCATGGGAGTTACTCTTCAGTGGCAGGGCTGACACTAATGACGCAGAGAGAGATATTCATTCATTAAATCTAATTCTAAAGACAAACAGAGGGATTCTTTCCTTTATTTTTACTTTTTTTTTTTTTAATTTTTTGTTTGAATTTCTCCGTCCCGTAATTTATCATCCGTTTCCTGTTTGAAATGTCAGAAATATTACTCAACTCCTGTAATATTCCTGACTTTAATGCCGTTGTACTTCGTCTTCTTCTTCTTCTTGTCTCACGCACATGCTGAATGACCTTTTCTCATCATTGTGCAAATTCAATATTTTTTTCTAATCGATTAAAAAATGTTAATTGATTAAAAAAAAAGAAAAAAAAAACTTAAGAGGTAGTTAGCATCATCCTCTCAGATGAGGTCATGCGAGAAATTAAAGGATATTAAAGAGCATTAGGTAGAGAAGGGGGGAGGGGGGAGGGAGACTTTTTGTTTCTATAATTGCATTCAAGTTGGGGTCGGCATAAAAAATCTAAAAGAAGCAATCCGACTCGTAGTAAGGCCCTACACTTGTAAACGAAAGTTGTGTTCAGTGCATGTCACACCAGATTTTTTTTGTGTCGGCATATATTTAGTTTCCGACAGTACTGTATATTTGAATTCAAGATGTAAAATTTATATGGGAAAATATTTAAATTTTGTTACCAAGGCATCATTTCTCCTCTTTTCTATGAAGTACAAGAGTAAAGTGTACTTCAATCGATTTCCAGGGAAAAATGAGAATATACATTTGAAAGAGAATCTAAAAAATAATTGATTTTTGAATTTCAATCAATATCGTTAGAGCGAATTTTGAGGAAATCGAAAAAAACTGAAAAAGTAAATCAATAAAGTACTAGTACTCTTTGGGCGAATTTGTTCAAAAGTTTCGTGTCACGTGTCAGGAACTTAAATATAAAATTTCAACCTCCTAGCTCTTCGTACTTGAGATATTTTGTTCACAGGCACACGACACACAGACAGACAGACCATGTCGCGAAAACCACTTTTTACTTTCTCTTACCTCTATATATATGTAATATATATAGAGAGAGAAAGTATTGGATTCATGTCAAAAAGTCAAAAAGTGTATATCCATCAAAATCTCGAAATCGAATTTTTGACATGAATCCAATACTTCCTCTATATATTAACATGTATATATAGAGGTAAGAGAAAGTAAAAAATTAAAACCGAATTTTACCGAGAGAAACTAAAAGTCGAAGTAATAAAGAAAGTTCGCCTGGAGCGCAACATTTCCTGAATATCCCATTTAGCTATATATCTTCTTTATATGCTTCGTTAGATTACTTAATTGTTTTGGTGTCATAATATAAGCCTCTTCTTTTT
This sequence comes from Euborellia annulipes, assembly GCA_023213315.1. NCBI lineage: Eukaryota > Metazoa > Arthropoda > Insecta > Dermaptera > Anisolabididae > Euborellia > Euborellia annulipes. The sequence goes on along the minus strand of JAKCPI010017788.1, from coordinate 5,510 downwards.
AAAGGGTTTACTTATTTTTTACCGTATTATTTAAATTTTTTGGATGAAATTATTATACTTTAAAAACTTTTTTCAGAAATTTTTATTTTGACTTGGCAACTGCTTGCAAATTACAGTTTTCTCTGTATTGAAATATATTATAAATGATATGCAACAATGAAATTGATGAGCTGCATGGCATTTTTAGAAAGAATGATTCAATCGGTATCAAGCCTGGTCATCTTCACTAAAAAATCTGATGTGACTGGTGCCGAGTACACAACTTTCTCTTACCTTTGGTAATTTAAAGTTGTGTGCTTCTTGTCACACCATATTTTTTGTATCGACATTAACTAAATTAAATATTGAATTTCAAACTCCTAGGTCTTTTAGTTTTTGAGATATTTTGATCATAGACACACACACACACACACACACACCCTCCCCCCCCACACACACACACGCACGCACCACACACACACACGGACCATTTTGCGGGTACCACTTTTTTGGACTAGGGGACCTAAAAATGTATTCATTAAAATCACGACATCAGATTTTTGACATGAATCTTATACTTTCTCTTTTACATATATAGGTAAGAGAAAGTAAAAAATATTGAAGGGTCTGAAATCTTGACACGGGCCCTCTATCAAATCATATTTTTGTACTGAAGATGACCAGGCATGAAGCATGATATCGGTCGAAATATCTGCAAATTCAAATAATTTATCTTAAGCTTCCAGAATCAGATTAGCAAAGTTCTGATGTCTGTATAGAAGCATAAAACAAATTTTATAATTTCAGCATATGTAGATTTTTTTAAACATTATCATGAAATTGATATCTAAAGAAGAATAAAAAGAAACAAATCTGTTTAAATTTCAAAGAGAGCAAGCTGTGTTTAAATTTCTCATGTATCCTTTTTGAATATTAATGAGGAAGTTTTAAAGAAAAGTCGAATGACTAGCCAAATACTTGAAGAAATTTTTTTTCTTATTAAACTTTAATCGTTTTTAAATGTAAATTAATATTTACTTTTACCCAATTATGATAATATCGCAATTAGTATTTAACTATAATAATAATGTAACTTCTAATTCTCTCTTTCTTGTCTGTCTATTAAATAATAGGCTATAGTGGCGTTTTACTCAACATAAAATATTTTATGTTTTATTAGTAATTATGATAAACATCCGAAAAGGATTGGGGTCAGTATTCTGCCATTTACAATATTCATTTAATTCAGGAAAAAAATTTAACAAGGAAAACACGGAATTTTTTCTTGCTAAAAAATTACCTCAATAATAAATTCGAGAATATAAAGTTTTGGTGATTTTTTTAAAAAATAATAGCCCTATGCCCTAAATAGGCTGGAGATCCTGAGTTCGATTTTCAGGGGCCATGGGTCGTTTGGCCCAACAAAATTATTAAATTAGACAAAATATGATGGCAGCCAGAGATGAAATTAGACAAAAAACGTCAATTTTCGATTCAATTGTCTACGTTTCGGACGCAATTGAACAAATTGAACAATTGAATAAAAATTAACTAATTTCATCCCTGGCTGTCATCCTGCTCCTACTCATCAGCCACTACCACACCATTATTACTATTTTATTTATTTATAGGTGAAAGATCCACTTTCTACATAATATTTGAGTATTTTAGAAATATTCAGTTTCTAATTATATAAATCCACAGATTTAATTTATTTTTTGTTGGCACTTTATCAGTCAAGTGGTAAATTAATATTATTTAATATTTATAAAACGAAGACTATTTACAATTATGTAATTTTCTCTGGTATAGAATAAATAAAAATATATTAGGTGAAGACATATTTAATTAAAAGTTTTTTTTTTCTCTAATAATATTTGCATTTTTTTTAACTTACTTTTACTTTATTTGCGATCTTTATCAATAAATATGCTAGAGAGTGGGATTGAAAAAATGAGAGTACTTACTTTCAAAAAAATTAGTCTGTTATTATTTTATCGTTTTATCAGAGTTGCTATTTGTGGGTGGGATAGAAAAATATAAAATAACAGTTTTTTAAAAATCTCGGACCGAGGGGCCTGGCAACTGAGTAAAGCCATCAAGATAGTTGCAGTGAAGCACTTGACAATCAAGGCAAATGCAATAAATTAGCGTGTAGAATGTCCCCCAATTATGATCGATACAAATAAATTAAATAAATACATACCAAATATTCAATAAATGGCTTAGCAGCCGAAAAAACAGATAAAAAAAGTCTCTTTATTATCTAAGTACACTTTACTAATTAATGTATTTTTTTTTTCAATTTTTTTCGATTTTCTCAAAATTGGTCTTCCCGATTTTGATTAAAATTAAAAATTCAACTATTTTTTAGATGCTCTTTAAAAAGTATATCAGTATAATTTTTCGGGAAAATTATTTGAAGTGCACTTTACTGGTTAGTATTTCACATTTTTACTTTCTCTTACCTCTATATATATGTTACTATATATAGAGAGAAAGTATTGGTTTCATTTCAAAAATTCGATGTCGAGATTTTGATGGATATAGACGTTTTGACGACTTCTGAGTCCAAAAAAGAGGTTTTCGCGACATGGTCTGTCTGTGGGTGGATGTGTGTTCAATTTCAAGCATGAAGGAATTGAGTTAGGAGGTTGAAATTTTATATTTAAGTTAGGTACCCACCTGAGGCGTAAAAATAAGCTTTTTATCAAAATCGGCCAAAAAGTACTAGTACTTTACTGATGTAGTTTTTCAGTTTTTTTCGATTTTCTCAAAATTCGCTCCAACGATTTTTTTTTAACAATTATTTTTTAGATTCTCTTTAAAATGTATATTCTCATTTTGCCGTTGAAATCTTCTGAAGACCACTTTACTCTTGTACTCAATAGAGAAGATAGGAGAAATGGTTGCCATGGTACCAAAATATAAATATTTTCCCATACTTATAAATTTTACATCTGAATTCAAATGTTCCCTACTGTCGGGAACTAAATATATGTCGACACAAAAAATCTGGTGTGACAAGCACAGAACACAACTTTCGATTACCGTAGGTAAGAGAAAGTTGTGTGGTGCTCGCCAGTCACACCAGATTTTTCTTATTCGTTTTTCGGCTCTTCCTTCCATAGAGCCATCAGCAGTAAACATTTAAAATACACAGAGCCTATGGTAATTTTGAATCAAATGACTTTTTTACTTTTTACGGTTTAACTCGCTTGTTTCTGGGGGTCACCTCTTTCTCTTGCTTAACTTCAACGATCTTGGCGGCTGTTTTTTTTTCGCCTAGGCCATGGCCGTCGGTATCTTAGCCTTGCTTAATGCCAATAATCGATGCTTATTCTTCTTCTTCTTCCTTACGCCTGGTATCTAATTAATACATCGAACTGCCTGTGCCTGTGATCCAAACCCAATCATTTTGACTTTTTTGATTGTCAATAAAAATACTCAGAGGCTCATATCGGGTGAGTATGTGGATGGCGACCACGAGTTACCCGAGCTGGCATTTTTCTTTATGACTGTCTTCTCCTTTTGAACAACATGCAACGGGTCGTCTAGTATCACGTCGTTCCATTATTTACAATTCTCGTCTCAGAAATACGGAAATAAAGAAGGAAAGAAAAATATTGATATTGAAGATATGCCAATTACGCTAACGTTAAATTAATTCTTTATTTAGCCCTCGTGCCTTAGTGTAAGGGTTAGCGTGCTGGCCTTTAATACGCAAGGTTCGCATCCCGTCCCAGGCGACAAAATTTATTTAAATTGAATTTGCTACAAATCAATTTAAATAAATAGGGACGGGGTCTAAATGGCCTTCGATGCCGAAAAAGACCTTAATTAAAAAAAAAAAATATTTAGTTATTCATTGCTGCACCTTTTCAATCAGGTGCTCCAATTTTGATGAATATATACTCTTATACATTGAAGGTGACCATGTGTTACCCGAGTTTCTCTCTCCTTTATATTCTGCCAATGATTCTTTAATATTAACAATATTTGTATTATTTTTTTATTTTCCTGAATCATACTTATTCTTCGACTGCATAGATAATTTTTAGTTCTAAAAATTTGAATATTCAATACCGACAAGCTGATCTGGAGTTCTCCATCCGAGATTGGATTGGTCAACAGACATCTCTGTACGCCGGCTTATTCAAGTAATAAAGTTCAAACCAAAATTATAGGGGGAGGGAAGGGAGTTACAAAAGTAGCTCTTTCCTTTACTTATTATTTTAAGGCATATGATTAGCATGCTAATCTCGTATACCAAAAGTCGCGGGTTCGGACCCCAGGCAGTCCGATGATTTTATTTAAGCCATTTGGATACCAAATGGCTTAAATTCTCTAGTTACGTCCATGGTTATAGGCTGAACTTAGTGTTATCACTTGTTGGTATTTTAAGTAAAGCAAATAACTTTATTAATTTAAGTTTAAGCTTCACACAGATTCCAGGTTTAGGTAGATGGATTTTTCAAGATTTGAGATTTTTGAGATCCTGTGTAATTTATTAATTTATATAATTAGATATTACTTCATGTACCCGAAAAAAGATATAAGGGTGTGCCGCCGGGAGTCGAACCAAGGATCCACCGATTTGCGCTCAGTGTGCCCTTACCACTTATCTACGCGATATATATAATATCTTAAATATTATATATAATTCCTTATTTATAAACTTTATTAATATAAACGACCACTCTAATTTTTGTATAAAAAATTTGAATATGCTCTTTGAAGGGTGAAGATGGCAGGGTTGATCCCTGCCGAAACGTTACAATAAAGAGTGCTTACTCACTAAATAGAGGCTCAATTAATTGGCTGCATCCTCTTCTCTATTCAACATATTTATTTAAATTAATGGAAGTTTGATGGCTGTGAGAATCATATAAAGGCTTTTAATTTGGCTGAACCTGCCCTTTCTCCAATCAACTTTATTTATTATATTTATAAATATTCTGAAATAATCTAATATCTATTTCACCGGCGACCTTCAACTTTTTTATTTACAATGATTATAATTTTTCAATATTTCCGCCTACAGAAAGCTTCTCTTTTGTTTTTTGTCATTTTTACATATTAACTAAAAAAAAAAAAAAATACCTGTTGGTATTTTTAAGTAGAGTAACAGCGTATTTTGTAACGTACTCACCTAACAGGACAATTCGCATATTGGGTCAGTGAGTCTACTCGGTGTCGTCACACAACCACCCACGACACGGACACACCCACACGCCACTTAACACTAACACACAGACACGCCACGCACCGTGACACCGGTAAAAGATTAAAAAAAAAAAAAACCGAAAACTAAAAGAGAGAGAGTCGGGTCGAGGTCTGGAGTCCTTTTGCTTAGCTGTTATGCCTTTATAACATCGGAGAGAGAAAGGCCCCCCACCCCCGGCTTTGGCATGGGAAACTTAAACTAGTAGGCTATATACGAGACCATGAGACATTTCAATCAATTGGTATTTTGATAAAGCCTTTCGAATTCAGAGAGAGAGAGAGATAGGAGGGGTGAGCATCTAGTC
>JAKCPI010017786.1:0-67893 GCA_023213315.1 Euborellia annulipes | reverse complement strand
TAATACTATATCGTCCGTTAGACTAGCCTGCCATCTATTGCAAGATTGCTGAATTATTTGGCATATAATTTTTAAATATATATATATCTACCATCTTATTTTAAAATTTTCTTTAGTTAATATGTGATTAATAATAACAATAAATACATTTTTAAATTAAAAAAAAAAAAATTAAATAAATTTTTTACTAACTATTATTAAAAAAATTATAACTTTCTGTCCCAATAATCCATTATTTTCTATGAATATAATTAATTAAAAAAAAAAAAACTCATTGAATAATTCCTTATAATAGTGTAGCTTTTTTTTAAAGCACGTTTATTAGACGCCGCTCCTACACCCCCTTAACCGAAAAAGAAAGTTACAGTCAGAGCTAACTGAATGCCTTGCCAGGGCCCGCGGCCGTATATTAATACCATCCACTCTTTTCCTGGAAGAAAAAATATTAAATTTTATATTTGAATAAACACAATTCAGAAAGGAAGGAGGTTTATGGAAATTTTATTTTTTTTCTCATGGGCTAATTTTGAATTCGGAGGCCCAGGACCCTCCCTTAGAAGAAAATATTTTTTATATTTAGAGTTGCGGTCTCAAGTACAGTGAGGGTCAATATTAAATCCCACTCATGCGTTTTCTACTTGTGATTATTTCATTATTTTTATAAAAGAAAATAAAAATCCTTATTGAAAATTATTTAGGTTTAAACCATGAAAGTTTCCATTAAAAAAAAATATATATTTTTTTTTTTTTAAATGAAATAATCACAAGTAGAAAACGTATGGCTGGGACTTAATATTGTCCCTCACTGTACCTTTAAAAGAAAAAATTTGATGAATATTTTTTTTTTTTTATTGCTTGAAGCACAAAGGAAATTTATCCTCCCTGCCCAATATATTAAAAATTTCTTTTGGGATTAGGCTTTCCCAAAATGGCCATATGATGACGTTTCTCGATATTATGATGGGAGGCCGAAACGTCACCAGGGAGAAAATTATAATTCCTAAGGAACTTTGTTTTTTTTTTTTTTTTTTGTTCAATATAATTTTTGGTTGATTATGTCCATAAATGTCCGCCTCCGTGATTATTATCAGAGAAAATAAGTCAAGAGTAAACTATTAATATCAAGTAAATGCACACGTCATATTTTTTTGAAATTATATATTTTTTTTAAAGTTTAAAAAACAATCATGAGAAAGAAAGAGAATGAATTATAAGAGAAAATATTATTATTCGAATTTTTGGAGAATTGCAACTTGTTAGCATGTTCAACAACTTGTTGAGTATGTGACTAAAGTAAAGAATTTATAAGCCTCGAATATGAGACGAATTTATTAATTGTAAATGTTTATTCGGTTGCGGGCCTGGCAAGATAAATTAATTAAATACCGAGATTCGTATTGTTAAGCAACGCTAAGTAATTTTGTTAATAGGGATAGGAGGCACCTGAGGAACAAGACTGTTGAATACCCGCAGGAATTTATTGATATAATGTAAATAAATATTTGTAAACTCAACAGCCTCAGTAGCCGAAAATACAAAAAAAAGGACGTCCTCCCTTCGATATATGAAAAAAATTTGTGAATTACCATTGAGTGGTTGAAGCCAATAATAAAATGAACTTTTTATAAAGTCGACGTTTCGGTCACGAGTCGTATTGGTGCATTGAAATTTAGAGCTACTCCTGGGTAAAAAATTCTATCGATTTTGCCCCATCAACTCTAGTTTTAGAGATAAAGAGAAAATTAAATTTTAATTGTGTTCTAAAGTGGCTTTAATTTTAAATTTTCTTTTTTGTTTGGACCGTCCCAATACAATTTTTACCATCTCTGAATATAAAACATAATATATTTTCGTATTCTAAGGTTCTATGCTTTACAATAATCCCTTATTTGTGAAAATCTGTCACTTATTAATGAAATAGTTAAATAAATACCTAAATAGTTTATTCCGATGAGCTCAAATTTGGGAGAAAGAGTTAAGCGCCTAAGAGATAGGCAACTAAACTGACTTTGATAACTAATTTGTTTATAATTTCGTTAATAATTAACAGATTTTCACGAATGAATGATTTATGGAAATCTTAAGAACTTTATAATATCGTAAATATATGTTTTTTGCATTCAGGGATGGTAAAAATTGTATTAGTGCTGTTCAAAGTTGAAAAACTTTTTCCAAGTTTTAGCCAAGTGAGGCTTCTCTAAATCACCTTCGATTGGACTTAAACTTTATATTTATATATATATTAACTATCTGCATATTTTTAAGAGGTAATGCCTTAAAAAATGTAGAAAATTCAAAATTAGAGCCGCTTTAATAAATATTTTCTATTATAATTTAAATTTCTCTATAACTCTGAAACTAGAGCTTATGAAGCAAAACTTTTGGTATTATGGAATCAGCGCTACCCATTTACCTCGAAATAACTCTAAATACTCCGGTTTAAAAATCACTGTTGGCCTGTGTAAGTCTGGTGTGACAAGCACTGAACACAACTTTCGATTACGGAAGGTACAACTTTCGATTACTGAAAGTAAAAGAAAGTCCATCAAAATCTCGACATCGAATTTTTGACATGAATCCAATAATTATTTTCTTCCAATATATTACATAAATAGCCAATTAATATTTAGTAATTTTATCTTTTCCACTTTCCCCGAGCGTGACACAACCATATTATATATAATATTAGGAAAATAGCGTGGTTATAGAAAAAAAGTTTTTAGCTAAGCTGTTTTAAGAAATTAAGAAATCCGAGAGCTTTTTTTTCATTTCTCATTTGATTTAATTTTTCAACTGGAAATAATCTCGTTCCCTTTTTTTTTTTTTTTTTTTTGTATTTCCTACAGAGCATGGAATATGTAATCTTATCTGTGGGGAATCCGTCATTATTTCTAAATATAGATCAATTAAATGGCAACGGATTGATTTCGTTTTCGGAAACGATCATCATTAGTCTAAGATTGCATGTTCCATTTCATTTCCCGCCCTTCATTAAAATATACTAAAGATCTAAGGTAAAATTTAATTAATTTTATTTTCTTTAGTGATTTGTTTTTAATATCAATTTTCACTAAATTGGGTGAAAAAGAAAAAAAATCATTATGCTCGTTACTTTTAATTTAAACTAGCCGCGCCACCCGCTAACGGGGAGAGATTTCGCTCCTCCTCCCTCCTCAGGACAGGCCTAATGATCGTCGGGCTGTAGGCTACGCTCTATTTGGACAACTTTTCTAAACCAAATTTTATATGCTTTAAGAGAACCTTCTAGGGATTACAGAAAAATTATTTTTGTCTCGAAATTCCTATACCTTTTTGAGTAATTAATTGTTGAAGTTACGATTTTTCTTATAGGAAGTGTATGAAGCTATTAGAAATGAAAAGAAATTTATGTATTCTTTGCAATATTCGTGAATGTTTTTTTTTTTTTTATGTTTAATAAATTAAAAATTTCTCTGTAAACGAGGTGAATAGCTGAATCAATGTGTAGCTGGATATATAAAAGTTCAAGAGGCAATATTTATTTCTTTATTGTATTCGAACCCACAGCTACGTTTCGATCGATTATGCAACCGTCATGAAGATGGTCGAATACTCGATCGAAATGTCGCTGTGGGTTCAAATATAATAAAGAAATAAACATAGCTTCATTTATCCTGCTATAATATTCTCTCTTGCTAATAATATTTTTAATATTAGTAAGCTATATATTTACTTTTTTCTTTTCAAAATGAGAATAACTTTTAAGTATTCTTTGCAATTGACAGAGGTGTGATGTTAGAAACGAGAAGACATTCACGTATTCTTTGCATTGTCAATGAATGCTAATGAAAATTAGTCCTAATCTCATATAAAAATATTTCATTAATATTATTATATTAAAATCAATTAATTATACAGTGAGATTTTCAAAGCTTTTGAACAAAATCGGCCAAGAAGTACTAGTAGGCCTACTTTACTGATGTACTTTTTCAGTTTTTTTCGATTTTCTCACACCAAAATTGCTTAAAATTCAAAAATCAACCAATATATAGATGATCTTAAAAAAGTATATTGGTGAAATTTTTCGTGAAAATTGTTTGAAGTACACTTTACTGATGTAATACGTATTTCAGATTTTTCAAATTCATTTTCCGGCTTTTCCTTTCACAGACCCCATCTTAAATGTTATTTGTTGATGGAATCATCGGAAAAAAAATAATGTGGATAACTTGGCGAGTTAATGACAATGAGAAAAGACCTAGCGACACAGACAAAATAAATGAAAAAGCGTATTTTCTCTTATTTGTTCTTTTTTACATCTTTTCAAGTTAATTTATTTCTCATTTACTTTATTTTATCATGTAATAAATTGTAAGTGAAAATTATTTTAAAATTAAAACTACATTTCCTCGCCTTTTCTCTCTCCTTCTCGTTTCCATTTTTATTATTCTGATCCATTCCCTTCCTGGTTTAATAATCATTCGTTAATGGTAAATCAATATTGAATTTGCAAACATAATATGTGCCGGGTAAGCGGGATTTAGTTGCTTAAGACATTGAAATAGATAGAGATTGAAGGGATTGAGACGATGGTAGGGCTCTAAAGAGCGATTTCAAGTTGATGGAGCAAAGAGCAAATGGACCAAATGGGAGGCTATCCGCTCTCTAGCAAGTGGGCCAGAAGTAAACGAACCCAAACGGTCTCTCTTGTCTGTCTGGCCGTCTGTCTCTTGCAATCGTACATCTTCTCAAACGGGGATTCTATCTATTAACTAAATCACTTTCTTATTATTTGACCATTTCAATTTACACTTGAAAATTGTTTATTTATTCTCTTGTATTGTATACACCAAGTTAAATAAGCTAATTTATGTTTTCATTAATAATTTTAATGTATGAATGTCAATAGCTTTTCTTCTCAAGAATATATTTAAGATAATATTAAGGTGCGAGTCTCGAAAAACAGTTATTAGTCGATTCAAAAGGTGGTTACTCTAGGCGGCAAGAGATGGCGTTTGTTCTGCCCATAGGGAAACAAGTCCATTTCATTTGAAAGTTTCCAGCAAATTAATTAGTAAAGTGTGCTTCATAGAATTTTGAGAGCAAAATGAGATTACACATTTTTTTTACATTGATTTTTGAATTTTAATCAAAATCGTTAGAGCGAATTTTGAGAAAATCGAATAAAACTGAAAAAGTACATCAGTAGAGTAGTAGTACTCTTTAGCCGATTTTGTTTAAAAGCTTTTTTTCCCGCTCCAGGAGCTTAAGTATAAAATTTCAGCCTCAAGGCATAAAATTTCAGCCTCAAGGCTCAATTCCTTACTTAAAATTGAACAGACAGACAGACGCACATACAGACAGACCATGTCTCGAAAACCACTTTTTTGGATTTAGAGGACCTCAAAACGTGTATATTCATCAAAATCTCGACGAATTTTTGATATGAATTCAATATTTTCTCTCTCTATACCTATATTAACATATATAAAGGTAAGAGAAAGTAAAAAAGCGCTTCTATAAGTTGTAGATATTTTAAATAACTTTAATTAAAAAAAAATGGGGTCGATAGCTTTAAAATTGTGGCCGATGGAACCTCTCAAAATCAGCACCTCGAGTCGCGCCCTTAAGGGTCGAGGGCCCGATGGCACGATGCATGTGGAAAGTACACCGATACACCGGAGATCCCGGGTTCGTTTACCCCGACCAGCTAACGCTCAATCCACCATTTATATAAATATCATATTTATTTAGTTATAAATTTTTTTTTTTTTTTCGGAAAAGAAGGCCATTTACTCGTTTCTATTTATTTCAATTGATTTCTTATTATTCCCGCAGTGCGGGGTCGGATGGTCTGACTCCCCCTCCAACCCCTCCTTTCTACTGTATTTCCTATAAGAAATCTAAAATATACTATTACGTCTACAAACACCTGAAGTCGGTAAAGTAATAAAAATGAATATTTGATAGTGTAAAATATTTTTCGAGATCTACCAGTATATCTCGGGGGCGATGGGGCGGTTGGTCTCAGCAACAAAAAACATCCTCACGGGCTTATTAAATTTGATAGTGTTGAGATTTTGATGCTAGAACTAAACGTTTGAAGCCCCGTAAAGGGATGAGATCCTAGTTTCGATTCCACTCCGATGCCAACAAAAATAAACTCACAAAAGTTGCTTAAATGTAAACAACAATTGCTAAGTATGAACTCCTCTCTAGAGTAGGCTAATTTAGACTAATCACTTAAAAGTAAATTTCGACTTAAATAATTTAATAAATAATTAAAATAAGATTTGATAATGAAGTGGGACGAAATTTACCTGAATCTATCTCGTATCTTAGAAGAAATCGGCCTTTTTTCAGGAAGGCCAACGCTAACACGGCTGCTCTCTTTAACGGCTCGCTGATTACTGAACGCGAATTGCCTATGGGAGAGACGCTGACGTGGATCCAACCTCACTCTTGAGTGACTGAGTCACTACTGAATGATCCTTAGTCGATGCAGAGACTTGTTGAAACTTGTAAGAAAACCTGGCGAAAGAAGGCAAAAATGTTAATAAAGTATTATCAAATTTAATACAAAATGTGTTAATTAGGAATTTCTATAACAATAAATTATCTTATAAAAGGGGCTATCTATTAGCCTAGATAAGAGAATTCGGTGTAAGCTTGTAAAGAAGAGAGTTCAGGGGCGTAAATAACAACCCCGCAGACAAGGGCGGATCCAGAGGTGTTTATCGGCGGGAGGGGGAATTTCGGTGTGACTGGTCCCAGAGCACACAATTTTTTCATAATTTCGGTAATTTAAAGGCGCATTCTGCACTTTTTTGCCGGAATATAAATATAAATCAAATTTTTAAGTAGGCCTATTAATTTTTAAAATTTTTACATTAAAAATAATTTTTTTTTTTTTTTTTTCGAAAAAAGTATTTTTTTCAAATCTCAGAGGGGGGGGGGGGTAATCACCTCCTTTACCTGTTGTATTAAATATTAAATTAATTAGCCTATATCTTTTTGAACAGAGAACTCGATTTATTTAGGAAAACAAAATTTTTTACAATTTATAATTACAATATAAACACCGTAACTAAAACATACTGTAGGTATGACAAAATTGTTCTGTTTATTGAAATATCCAACATTACCCCCTCCCTTGTATTCGTCCTTGTCCGCAGATCCCGCAATGCGGGGGGCGCAGCAGGTTAAAGGGCGCAAAAAATTTTCATCACGGCGGGAAAAATTTCGTATTCCAAAAAAAAAAAGGTAAAATGATTTCGATGAGAGGGAAAAAATTCTTACGTGGCGGTACAATTTGGTTCCGCAAAAAGAATTCATTTCCCGAAAAAATTCTATATACGCCTCTGAGAGAGTTCAAATCGAAGATTTAATTTTCACAAAAATTGAGTAAGTTAAATTAATCTCCATTTTATTCATAAAAAGAAAATAAAGTTATAAAATATATATTATAAAAAAAAATATATAGACTATATAATTAATTACCTGTATTTATTTTCGAGAAGAAATAAATTGCGAAATCGCCTGGAGAATAGGCAATCTTTCATCGGGGAAGGCCGCCGGGGCGGAGAAATACGAGACCGGTAGGAGTTTGAAAATCTGTAACAAAAAGAAATCCACTCTTTAAAGGATATCATCTATGAAAGCTTAACAAATTATACTATATATGTATGTAATAACATAGCTATATTTAATCCCTTTTTTTTAATAAGAAATAATTTTTTGTAACCGCTTCTAATTAAATGTTATCTAATTTATTTTGTTGGACATTATTTTAAAATTTTTTTATTTAAAAAAAGAAGCTAGGTCATTAACTGTGACGTAAATAATATCTCGTGGAAAGGAGAATGGGGTAGCTAAAAAAAAAACGGCTGCGAACTCGGCAAACAAAAATAATATAACGACAAAAATTAAAATCTCATAAATAACAAACAAGAAAGGAATCCTTTTTGTAACAATCTATTATATTTAATTTTCGATTTATTATTATAACTTTTAATATAAAAATGAATTTTTTAAATTTTAAATGAAAAAAAATTTCTTTAAATACCCAGGCGTATGTTGACCCCTCCAAGTTATTTAGCACCACAATAGAATATGAAAAAAAAAATTTAATAAATGTACTTAAGGCGGAATAGGACCAAAAGTGTTACGCATGTTTTTCCCGATAAGAGGCGCGTTGTGTGTCATAAAAAGTATGCCCAAAAAATCAAGTAATTCAAAAATTTGCCAAGAGATGTCAGAATGGTAGCTAATAATATTTAATGGTTTATTTTCATTGATCTTTTAACAATAAATACTTTATAAATGTTATTATATATTATGTATCTTTTATAAAAGCATAAAAATATTGGCCAGATATAGGCAAATACTATATCGGCTGTTAAACTAGCCTGCCATCTATTGCAAGAATGCTGAACTAATTTGACAGTTGATTTTTAAATAAATCATCTAAGCTTATTTTAAAAATTTCTTAATTAATATGTGATTAATAATAACAATAAATTCATTTTTAAATTTAAAAAAAATTAAAGATTATTGGGACAGATTGTTTTTTTGTATTTGCTTGATAACAAAAAAATTAATTTCCTTAATTTTTAATAAGTCATTAAAAAAATTATAGCTCGATGTCCCAATAATCTCTTATGAATTAAATTCATTAAAAAAAAACCGCATTGAAAAATTCCTTATAATAGATTAAAGTACGTTTAGAAGTCGCTCCTGATCCCCCTTAAAGAGGTAAAATCTTAGTTTCTGGTACTAGAGATAGAGATTTCTCATCGCGTCAATTAAATTACTTATTAATCTATTAAAATAAGAGCCGAGGTCCAAATGACCTCAGTTGCCAAAAAAAAAACCTTAAACCTTAAATTTTGGGATAAAGCCGGATAGGTTTGAGGTGTATATTTGTTCAAGCGAAATAAATAAACTTGTTGGTGACCTTAAACAGTCGAATAAAAAGAAATGAATTTAATTTTTCTATTACAGTATTTTTTGTGTTAAAAGGATTACTGCAATAGCCAAATAAAATAATGATTTGAAAATAAATCTAAACATATTGTCAATACGGTAGAAAAAATAATTATCCGATTTATTCATTTTATTTGTATCTTCTTTGTAAGTTTGTAATTTATTGCCATCTTCCATTTTGTTTTTGCCCTTCCCAACTCTATATAATATATCTATTTAAGTTAACTTTCTGAGCTTTATTAATTGGTTATCGTTAAACTTTGCGGTTGCCTTCATATTTTAGAGCATTGAGAGTTGGAGCGTCAGCGTCTGCTCTTCTATTCTGACCAAAATGCTATAATCAACTTGTGGCTTGGCCACCATACTCGCTCGGCAACTCGGTCGGGGTCCTTCCTTCTTAGCCAAAGTGAAACTAATTTGCTAGCATTATGTCTTGTAATCCTATAGAGACTGTAATATTAAATGAGCCAACTTGGATAAATGGCAAACATTTACCAAAAGAAAAATAAACAATAACTTTCTATATTTTGATAAATAATACTAAAACTTTTTTTGTTTTTTTAAAGCTCTAGGGGCTGTATGTGAAAAATAAATAAAAATAAAACGCATTTTATTCTTGTAAGTTACTAATTTTCCTCTTGAAGATGTGACACCTATTGCACAGTGCATAGGCGTAGCCAGGGGGGGGGGGGGGGGTTTGAACCCCAACACCCCCCCCCCCCGTGGGACCCAAACCATGACTAGATATTTAATACAAATTATATTTCATATAGGGTAAGAGAAAGTAAAATATATTAATTTACTCTAGCTAAAAAAAAAAAACCAAAATGATTTATAAATATCCTAAAATAATCTTAAATTAAAAAAAAAAAAACAATTTCTTGATCCCCCCATCAAAAATTTCTAGCTCGCCAATGGCACAGTGTACAGTATTGGACATGAGAAACCTAAGTTTTAACTTTTTACTTTCTATTACCTATATATAGACTATATGTAATATATACTAAGTATTGCGATCATGTCAAAAGTTCGATGTAGAGATTTTGATGGAAATACATGTTTAGAGGTCCCCTGAGTCAAAAAAAGTGATTTTCTCACCATGATCTGTCTGTGGGTGTGTCTGTCTATGAACAAAATATCTCAAGAATGAAAAGAGGAGTAGCGTATCCAGGTGGAGGAAGGGGGCGCTCGCCCCCTCCCCGCTCCAGGCTCACCAAGCCCTTGGCGCCCCTCGCCCATCCGGCTTTACGCCTTTTTTTTTAATTTCATAATAAATTCATTTTATATCACAAATTCGGATAAAAATTACAAAAAAAAGCCCGAACAAGATTCGAATACTGAAAAAAAAAGGTTGAACGAAAACGGCGTTACGCCTCTGGAAAAGAGCTAGGAAATTGAAATTTTATATATAAGCTAGCTAACAGTGAGCGCCACAATTAAGTCTCACCTGATAGCTAGACCCTTAAGTATATTGTATAGTTATGGTGTATAGTGAAATAATTTTAATGACCGAAAAGGTAAAATCTGGTACGGATTATTTTATTTTACTTTTTCAAATTTAAAATTATTTCACCATTTTTACCAAGTACTATACCATATTCTTAAGGCTATAGCTATCAGGTGGGGACTTAATTATGGAAGCTTTTAAACTAAGGGCGGTTGTTCATCCTGGGTGAGCTTGTTAGCCCCACTTTTTTGTAGTCAAACCCACTTCAGTTTTATTTTTATAGTAAAATATACGATATTTCATCATTTTATTCTAAAAAATATTCTAGAATACATATATTTGTTATTTTACCTTATATTCTACTTATTTTATCAATAAAATGATGAAATGTTTATATTTTATAAAATATGTTATAGGTAGGGCCCGCTTGCATCAGATCTGTCGCCATATTTAGCCCTGAGTTAACCTCACTTTTGAGTAATTTCATATAGATATATGGGGAATTGGACAAGTCGGCT
Organism: Euborellia annulipes; assembly: GCA_023213315.1. Classification (NCBI taxonomy): domain Eukaryota; kingdom Metazoa; phylum Arthropoda; class Insecta; order Dermaptera; family Anisolabididae; genus Euborellia; species Euborellia annulipes. The sequence goes on along the minus strand of JAKCPI010017786.1, from coordinate 56,964 downwards.
AAAGACCAGCCAAAGGTGGGGCTAAGATTTAGCCCTGGGTTGACACGTACGAACATGTATTATGAACTCAAGCATCCTAACTTCGCCAATATAAATTAAAAAATAATATAAATCAATATGAATCTACCGTTTTTTTGTTATTATTCATTTTATGTCAATCAGGATTATACTCGTATATCCAGGATATATTGCAAGTTGTTGAATATTCTCCTAACTTCATCTAAGGCATTCACATGTCTTGTTAATAAACTATTTGTTTTCAAATTGAATCAAATTGATATTAAATATTTATATGAATGTTTTCAGTTGATATTACTTCTTGTTAGGTGAAAATAAAAGGTATATTTTTTGAAATTATCTTTATTTGAGCCACACAGCTCAATTTGTCAAAATAGTTGGAAGATTGGAACAATTGACTAATTATTATGTGAAAACTAATAAATCTTGTTTATTTTTTTAAAATTTTCAAATTTTTAGCAAAAAATTAAATTCTTATATTTAAATGTATATTAATAATATTTATTTAAATTATGGGGATAATATCAATTTTTATTTTTAATAATTTTTATAAGATGCCTTAATGGAGTTCAAACTTCACAAACAGAACATATTTGTTCCCCAAGGTTTCATTACAAAAAGCATTTGCCGGCTAACAAACTCACCCAGGATAAGCAACCGCCCTAAATCAACCAAAAAGTACTAGTATTTTACTGATTCACTTTTTAAGTTTTTATTTTTTTTTTTTTTCTCAAAATTTGGCCTATCAAATTCAATTAAAATTCATAAATCAACTATTTTTTAGATGTTCTTTAAAAAGTATATTAATAAGTTTTTTCTTGAAAATTGTTTGAAGTTCACTTTACTAATGTGGAAGCAATCGTAGCTTAATGCTATCTATCTATGAAACGCGTGGTCAAGTTTGGAATTAAGGTATAGCTATGGGCAACTAAATATATCTCGACACAAAAAATCTGGTGTAACAGCACAGTACGTAACTTTCAATTACCGAAGCTAAGAGAAAGTTGTGTGCTGTGCGTCAAGTCACAAGCCCAATCTTTCGCATTTGATTTCATTATTGTAATAAAATTGTCCGATAAAAGCTCTATACTAATACTAAATTTATTTATCAAAAACGGACAAAATTTATTATTTTAAATCATTCCCTTTTTTCTCTTCACCTATTTCCACTGACTTGAATATACAGTAGGCAAATTACCGATGAAATTATCTAATAAAAGTTTATTTTCGTATAATATAATTAAAATTTAAATGTTTTAGTCTCTAGTAATCAAATATGAAACTCATCCACTTAGATAGGCCTATTATTGAATATTCGAAGAGAAATGTCTCTTACTTTTGTTAGAAAATTTAATTACCATACTATGATGATCTATATTAGAAATTATGCCCGGCAAATAGCAATTACTCCCACATCAAAGTGAGCCTATACGTAGATGAAATTTGTATTACAAAGACAGGGGCAATATAACACCGTTATTAATTGGTGATACTGGTTCATGCACTTTAGAGTTCAGAGAAGTTTTTAAATCTTAAATAGTTTGGTTATACATATTATTATTGAAATAGCAACAGATTTGGGTTGTTTGGGTTCATTAGATAGAATACAAATAGAGGTCTGTGCTTTGGTTTTCAAAATATTTAGGAGAGTTTATGTATTCATTTTAGTTTTTAAGGTGGTCCAGGAGCGACGTCTAAAAGTACTTAAAAAAAAAAAACTAGACTATTATAAGGAATTTTTCAAAGCGGTTTTTTTTTAATGAATTAAATTCATAAGAGATTATTGGGACATCGAGCTATAATTTTTTTATTGACTTATTAAAAAATTATCGTAATTAATTTTTTTGTTATCAAGCAAATACAAAAAAAATCTGGTGTGACTGGCGCACAGCACACAACTTTCTCTTACCCTTCGGTAAGAGAAAGTTGCGCACTGTGCTGGTCACACCAGATTTTTTGTGTCGAGATATATTTAGTTTCCGATAGCACCTTAGTTTCAAACTTGCATTTTAAATGTTGACTGCTTCAAATAAACTATGGTTATTTTTCAAAATTTTAATCTCATATTTGGACATTTTATACACAATATAGAATCGTAAATAAATACAAAATTTCATAAGAATTGGAAAAAAAAATTTTAAATGCGTAAAAAGTTCCAAAGGGGACCCCCTTTTGAATCGAAATTAACATACAAATCCCTATAGGAAATTAACATTGTTTCTATGCGAAGATAAGGTGGAAAGGGAATTTAAAAAGAGTAGAGAGAGACAATAATGTTTGCAAGTGGGAGAGATATATATATATGTTTTCTTTGAAACAATTAAAACAGAAATAAAAAAAAATAAATGGGAATTTAAATAATAATTGATTTTTAATCTAATAAAAAGAAAAAGATTTAAATTCCGTTACCATGGCAACCATTTCTATCTTTCCTATGAAGAACAAGAGTAAAGTGGTCTTCAGAAGATTTCAACGGCAAAATGAGAATATACATTTTAAAGAGCATCTAAAAAATAATTGATTTTTGAATTTTAAAAAAAATCCTTGGAGGGAATTTTGAGAAAATCGAAAAAAACTGAAAAAGTACATCAGTAAAGTACTAGTACTTTTTGGCCGATTTTGTTCAAAAGCTTATTTTGAGCGTGTGGGAAGGTACCTAAGTTAAATATAAAATTTCAATCCGGTAGCTCAATTCCTTCATGCTAAAAATCTGTCCACACATACAGACACACACACACACACACATACATACACACACACACACACACAGACCAATTTGCGGGACCCACTTTTTTGGACTCAGGGGACCTCAAAACATGTATATCCATCAAAATCTCGACATCGAATTTTTGACATGATCGCAATACTTTCTCTCCTATATATTTCATATATAGGCTAAGAGAAAGTAAAAACAATCAGTCCCAATAATCTTTAATTTTTTTTAAATTTAAAAATGAATTTATTGTTATTATTAATCACATATTAATTAAGAAATTTTTTAAATAAGCTTAGATGATTTATTTAAAAACCAACTGTCAAATTAGTTCAGCATTCTTGCAATAGATGGCAGGCTAGTCTAACAGCTGATCCCCTAATAGTGTATATCTGGCCTATAAAATATAATTAGAAATTAGATGATTCACCAGTTCGATAACATATCTTTTTAAATATATCGATAGACCTACTTGGAAATTAAAAGGTCGTAAAGGACATAATGCTGCTTTTCAGAAGAGCCAAAAAACAAACATTTTTTCTCATAACTTTATTGACCTTAGTACTATTTTAGTCTTTGAAAGACACTTCTCAGAATTTCTAATCCTTTTTGACAAATTTGCGCAAAGTATTAGGTTGAAACACACTATACTCTAATAAATTCCTATGATTTCTCAAATACCTATAAAAAACTTAATTAATTAAAAAACACTTTTTTTTGAGATAGCACAATTTTAATTAGACTATTAATATTGCAGTGGAGTCAGCCAAGGAAAGAATAAAAAACAATTTTTTCTATCGACGTTTCGAGCGCCAATCATGTTTTGTTTATAATAATATCTAATAAAATGTTTGTTGTGGCCGCAGGTTCTGAGGAAGTGCGTGATTGGCGCTCGAAACGTCGACAGAAAAAATTGTTTTTTATTCTTTCCTTTGCTGACTCCACTCCAATATTAATAGTCACAGCCATTATTTCGTTGTCCTTTGAGCGCTCCGTTCATGTGAATGTGTGTAGCTGAAATTGTAATTTTCATTTATTCTCGCCTCCGGCTCTGAAGATGGCCTAGAGCAGTGGCCGAAACGTCAGCCTGGGAGGACAATAAAAGAAATAATTTTGGCCGCATATGTCTTGATATTTTTTCGACTCCTTAATAATACTTCCAGCCACAAAGACATACCTCACTCACAGTCAGTACAGTAAAACTTAAAAAGCTGAACATTTCTGTATAAGCTTATATAACTCATTTTTGCTATTTTGTCCTTTACGAGCTTTTAATTTCCAAGTAACGATATTTAACATACGAAAAATCCAAATATCCAAATGAATAGCACTTGCAGGCAGTCTTATTTCAATAATAAGTACATTACATCAGTAACATACTAGTACTTTTTGGGCGGGGTGTCTAACTCAAATATAAAATTTCAACCTCCTAGCTCTTTTCGTTCCTGAAATATTTTGTTCCCAGACAGACACACAGACAGACCGGGGTCACTTTTTTGGACTCAGGGGATCTCAAAACGTGTATATCCAAATTTTTCGTTGAGTGTTCATCCCCTTAAAAAAAAACAAATTGTGTAATCCTTGGAGTTTTTTTTTTTTATATTTATTAAACAGTTTTTTAGTGTAGACCAGTAAATAATTAATTTTTATCAGTAGTTTCATTTTTATATGGCGAAGGTTGAAAGATGTCATATAATGTAGCCTCCTGCCCAATCGGGGTAATCGCAAGTAATAATAAACCTATAATTTTAATATTATTAAATAAGAATCTAAAATATCCCCCCCGTCGTTGGTAAATTATATTCTCCATTTTATATATAAATATAATCTTGAAAGTTTGTAGATTTTCTCTCTCTGCCTTATTCCAATTTTTTTTTTATTAGGATCTCTTTACCCTATTCATTCATGGATGTATTATATCTGAGAGGAAACTTGATGAATGTCATTGTGCCAAGTTAACTTTTTTTCTCGTTGTTGATTCGAATTCCATTTGATTTCATTTAAAGTTATATCCAAGTTTGTTCATTTTCTTTTTTTTTTTTAACTTATTTCTATCTTGTTTTTATAATATAGAAAAAAAACTGAGCTCTCATTTGATAGATGGTGAATCTAATCCAAAGATAGCTAGTTAATCTGGAGCAGAGTATTTTAATCTTCTTGCTATGAAATTTGGAAAAATATCCCAACAATATTTACTTTCTCTAGCATTTACTGTATATACTGTATGTTAATATAAAGAGAGAGAAAGTATTGGATTCATGTCGAAAATTCGATGTCAAGATTTTGATGGACACGTTTTGAATACCCCTGAATTCAAAAAAGTGGTTTTCGCAACATGGTCTGTCTGTGTGTATGTGAACAGAATATCTTAAGAACGAAAAGAGCTATGAGCTTAAGATTTTATATTTAAGTTAGGTACACCCCTGGGACGTGACACGAAGCTTTTGAACAAAATCGGCTTAAAAGTACTAATACTTTATTGATGTGCTTTTTCAGTTTTTTTTTTTTTTCAATTTTCCCAAAATTCGATTTTGTTTAAAATTCAAAAATCAATTATTTTTTACATGTTCTTTAAAATGTATATTCTCATTTTGGCCTTGAAATATTTTGAAGCACACTTTACTCTTGTATTTCATAGAAAAGAAAGGAGAAATGGTTGCCATGGTAACAAAATATAAATATTCTCCCATGTTTATAAATTTTACATATTGAATTCAAATGTACTGTACTATCGGAAACAAAAGATATTTCGAGACAAAAAAATCTGGTGTGACAAGCACAGAAAACAACTTTCTCTTAACAAAGATAAGATAAAGTGTGTGCTCTGCGTCAAATCACACCAATTTTCTTTTTCTATAATTTATGATGTTGTTGATGGTCCTTTCTCAAGGTACAAATAGGCTAAAGTGGGTCTGATTCAGGCAACTACTCGAAAGACGTTTTGATAAAAAATTTTTTATGTTTATGAAAGAGAATTGATAGCTTAATAAACAAAGATTCATTGAACGCAATGTTAGTATTGAATAGTTAAGGAAAGGTATAATGAGTCCATTATACCTTTCCTTATATATCTACACTTTTGGGTGAATGCATCTCAAATTGAATAGATAATATTTAATGAAAATTTTCTAAAATTAAAAGAGATAAGCTTCCTTAGTTATTAATTCTTTGACAAAAAATTTTCATAGCCTGCGTATTTATTATTTAATTAGTTGCTTGGCCAGCTTCTCTGGACATCTCGTTTATAAAGTCTTTTTTGTGCATGTCTTTTTTTTATATATAATCAATAGCTTAATAATAATAATAAATAAAATATTTCGAAACTAAAGCTCAAAGGGAAATTACTTTAATTTCCCGAAAGGACTCACAGAATGCCCAAATAAAAGAATCTTAATTATTGAAGGGATTGTAGAGCTATCTAGGATATAAAAAAAGAAAATGATTATAGAGTACATGTGTATATGAATATATTAGTATACATAAGGCTCAAGGGAAATAAACGAAAAAAGGAACTTATTGAAACAAAAACTAGCTACACTGGACCTTTAACTTATGGCTCAGGGGTAGAGAATTTGCTTCTGTTGCTAAAGGTCGAGCGATTGCATCCGTCTCAGGCGAAAAAATTTATGTCAATTGAATTGAACACCAATCATTTGAAATAAATAGGGATAGGGTCTAAATAGCTTCAGATGCTGAAAAAGAACTTAAACAAATTAAAATTCGATGTCGAGACTTTGATAAATAAAAAAAAGGTCAAATTATACTTTTTGAGGTTCCCTGAATCCAAATGTTTCTTTTTTTTGAGTCTGAAAAGATGGGATGAGACTGCCATGCAAAAAAAAAAGGTCAAATTATTTGCACTTGAGGGAGAAAAAATTTTTCCGCCCGGTGGAAAAGGAGCGGAAAAAATTTAGTCTCGCTAAAAAAAAAAGGTAAAATGATTTTTACGCGAGGGAAAAAAATTTTCCGCAGGGCGGAAAAAATTAAATAATATGAATTTTGTATAGGAAAGGTCAAATTTTGGTTTTGTAAAGTACTAGTACTTTACTGAGGTACCTTTTCAGTTTTTTCGATTGTCTCCAAATTTGCTCTAACGATTTTGATTAAAATTCATAAATCAACTATTTTTTAGATGTTCTTTAAAAAGAATATCAGTAAAATTTTCTCTACCTTCTATAGAGCGAATGTTAAATCCCTAGGAGGATTTGCACGTAATTCGATTCAAACCTTGAAACTTTTACACATTAAAAAAAATATTTCCAATTGTTGTATTTATTTTGAATTCTCTATTGGGTATAAAATATCCAAATATGAGATTAAAATTTTGAAAAATAACAAACAGTCAACATTTAAAACATAATTGAAATACACAGTTTGGAAATTTTGAATCAATTGGCTTTTTTTTTTACTTATGAAAAGCAACTGGTCCACATTGGAACTAAAGTGCTATGGTAAACACAAATCTCGACACAAAGAAATCTGGTGTGACAGCACAGTACATAGTTTCTTCGGTAATCAAAAGTTGTGTGCTGTGTCACACCAGATTTTTTATTTAATACTTGGCCAAATTTTATTAATAGATTAAATCAAATTGAATTGATATTAGAAAAAAAATGAAATAATTCTCACACCCAATCTAACTGTGTACCAACTGGAAATAATTCAGAAATTCTAAAATTGAATATAGGATTTAGATAGAATTCATTGCACAAATTAAAATACGAGTCTAAATTATGTCGTTAATTGCCAAATGACCATGATGGCTGAATTCATATAAATCATTTCGCTTAATCGAATAATTCAAATAATCGCTTTGTCTAGTTGCGGGCTTCTAAACAACACCCTTATTTTATGAATGTATACGTAATATTACGTAGTATGCCCGATTTCAATTCTCATTTGCTATTAATAATTTGTTAACTGTAGCTTGAACGTCATCAATTAAATTACTCTCTTGGAGAGTATTTTGGAAATATAAATTAACTTAATAGCGGAGCTGAGGGAGGAATGGGAATTTGGGTAAGATTTTTTTAAAGACCCCCCCCCCCCCTTTTTATTAGTAGAAAAAAATTACTTATTTTTTTTTGTTTATTTTAGACATCTCTTAAATCGACCCTGTTACGCATTAGTGTGTCAAGCGCCAGCTACCGAGTTTTGAGAAAATTAACATTAAAGTTTTGTTTTCATTGGATTATATATAATTTTTTTTTCAATTGTGCAAGTAACATTAAATATAAATATTTTTAGGACATATTTCATAAAAAATGCTATTAATTAAAGCATTTGAAACAATATTCCGTGCTTAACTCAATTTTGAATTTTTTGGCTCTTGACACACTAATGCATAACAGGGTCCAAATAATCTTGACTTTTTCAAAAATCAAGAAACTAAAAAGGAGTAAGAGAGTTTATCTATTTTTGTAATTGAATTTGGTGCTATTTTTTTTTTTTTATTTGAGGTCTTTTTTCGGTCCCTGGAAATAAATATCTCGCCTGGGACGGGATGCGAACCCTTGATCTTTGGGACGAGTAGCTAATGCTCTGAGCCATAGGACACTATCTTTACTACAAGAGTAAAGTGTGCTTTAAAAAATTTTGAAGGCAAAATGAGAATATTCATTTTAATCAAAATATTCGAATTTTGAGAAAACTGAAAAAGTACATCAGTAAAGCATTAGTACTTTTTGGCCGATTTTATTTAAAAGTTTATTTTCAACATGATAGCTAAGTTCCTACTTACTTTAAATTGAGCACATTTTGTGGGAACGTGTATATCCATCAAATTCTCGACAGCCCCACCTACCTCATATCCAACGTCCGTTCGGACCCACATCCGATGATTTTATTTAAGCCATTTGAACCAGATCTAATAAAACCTAACCCTCAATAAACATTAATTACAACTTTGTCTAAGTCTTACCGAGTTCCGAAAGTGTTGTGGGTGTGGGAAAAGGAGTTTTTAAAAAAAAATTCTCGACATCAATTTTTAACATGAATCCAATACTTTCTCTCTCAATATATGAGAAAGTAAAAATAGAATTATTCAAAATATAGCATTTTTAATAACCAAAAAATTTACCTTTTCACTTTCCAACAAAAATAATAATCGAGCCAAGCCTTTGTTTAAAACAAAATTTATATATTTATTAAAAAAAAAAAAAAAAAAACTTTCCTCATTTTCATTCAACAAAAATTAAATATAGAGTCATAAATAATTATATATGTCCAGGAATTCTTTTTTACTTTCCCTCTCTCTCTCTCTCTCAGCCAATAAATTCAATTTATTGTCTGCACTTGATGGCATGTAAAACAATGTGCAGGGGTTATTATTATATGTATTGTATTGTTGGGATTTGATCAGAGACCCCTTTGTTTTGAATACCATCATGTTTTCTATTATTAAGCAAGTTGAGTTATATTCTATTTCTCTAATGCTAAATTGTTAACGGTTTATTAAGCAAAATGAATTTACCAGTATATTCTAGAAGACCTTTAAGTAATAATACTTGGATAAAATCCTAACTAATAATAGCAGACCAAGTCATAGCATAGACATCTCAATTGTTTTCCTAAAGCACATTCTTAACAAAAATAAAAATAACGGTTGAAAAATTAAAATAACAATCTTATCTATTTATATCTACAAGGTATTTATTGACAATCTGTCTGATTGTACTACAAAGACTTCGCAACCAAATTCAGAATTTTTCCATTGGAATGCATTCTGCTCTATCTAGGGAGTGAGTGTACCAGTAAGTGCATTTATATTGGCATTGCCATAAAACTTCTTAACGCCTTTGAGTTAGGCAGCCAAAATGACACAGGCGCACTAATGCCGGGTCTGTGGGAGCTAGAATATTATCAAAACACACTATAGAGACTCTTTTCACAAAAGAATTAATTTTTTTTTAAATAAAATAAAAAAATTTTTTGTATATTTTCAGCTTATATGGAAATAAAAATTATCTCACTGACATAATCAGAAAAAAAAAATATTATTGTTTTAACCATGGCTGAATATAGGTGAAATGTATTAAAAGAGATTTTTAATTTTAAGAATTATCTAACAACAGGGGTCGGCAACCTTTACAACTTTTTGCGCGGCCCACCAAAGGTGACCTTAGTCTGATTTTTTTTTTTTTTAGATTATTCAGGCCTCTCCAAAATCAAAAAAAAAAAAAAAAAAAAAAAGATATCAATCAAGGATAAAAATAAAAGCAAAAACCATTCTCTCTTTCAAGTTCTGGAAATACTGAAAAAATAATTTTTTTTTGTTTTGTTGTTACATTTGATGTGCGGCCCGGATAAAAAAAATTATATTTTGAAAATGGACCGCCGTCCGAAAAAGGTTGCTGACCCCTGATCTAAGAATGTCTTATGACTTCATTCAAAAGTGAAACTGTTTTTTTCGCAAAAAAAAAAAATTATTTTGTAAAAAAGATCCCTATTGTAAGAGTCTAGCTCACAAAGACACCGTGCGAGCGTCAGTTTGGCTGCCTAACTCAAAGGCGTTAAGAAATTTCAAGACTGCCAATATACCGGAATATGCACGGACTAAAAGATAAAATGCATTTCTTAATAAGAGTATGTATATTATCTAAAACGAAGTGTCTGAAAATTTGTGACAGATGTTTAAGGAAAGGCGAGAATCCGCCTGAGGAGAGGCCAGCGGTGTGAGTCACCCTGACTAGGCAAGGATTCCGTCAAAGGATCTGCTGATTACTTTCGACAGTGATATCAAGAGTCGCGGGAGCGACTCGTCGCCGAGCATGTGAAAAGCAAAAGAAAGCAAAGAAACTCTTAATACTACCATTTAGTTGATATTCCAATAGATGCCAATGGCCCAATGCATTTAGATGGACGAGTCGTCCCTAGACTATATTATCAAGAATGATTTTAAATCCTTAATAAAAGATAGGGACGTGAAAAAATTTTTTTGAGAAACTTTTCTCTTTCTGGGCGAAAATCTCAAAAAGTTTTTAAGATATCGGAGCCAAATTTTTTTTATATTAAACTAGAATAAATAAGGATTATTTTGAGCACGAATTCAAAAAAAAATTCCAGTCCCCAAAAGAATGGCAGAGGCTCAAAATTGAGATTTTGCCGATTTCGGAAGGTCAAAAGTTAGTCTCTTATTTTTCCTTTTTTTTTTTTTTTTTTTTTTTCTTTTTTTCTTTTTTTTTTTTTTTCATTCTTTTCTTCAATTTTCAAATTTTTAGACAAAGCTACAGGTTTCCCTGCTGGACCGATTTGGATGAAATTTAAAATACAAATAGATACTATCAAAAACCCGATACCTTTGATATAAAATTTCATTTTGGATCAAAAGTGACTTTTTGAGAGGTATTCAAAATTTCAAATTTGTCCTATCTTTAACGTGGCGAAAAGACAATTCTAACTATTTTGCTCCCTGATGACGTCATCTAGGAACATATATATTATTATTAGTAATTTTCATCCCTAATGGAACAAAAATTTTTTAGGATAGATCCATTCAGATAGAAATAGATTAACGTGATAAGAAGGAGTGCTACCAACATAACAAAAATAAAAAACCTAAAATTTTATAAAATTTGGTGAAATCCTATGTTTATCGTTTCGAATGGATACCAAACGATGTATTTAATTTTTACTGTTTGGAATGCATATTAAAAGATCTATTCATGGGATAACTTAATATTTAATAAACAAAAATTAATAAATAATATTTTCATGTAATATTTCACAAAAAGAAGTGAAATCTCAGCCAAAAACATCGGAGATGCAAAAAGGGGCGCCTCGCATTATTTTTGCCTAGCGTCGAGGTGAAATCAAAAAAATGCGCCTCGCTTTTCTGATTTATATAAAAGCGAGGATATATGAAACAAATAAAATTCTGTAGGGGTTTTATTTAAGTGAAAATATTTCCTCGCTTTTATATAAATCAGAAAAGCGAGGCGCATTTTTTTGATTTCACCTCGACGCTAGGCAAAATAATGCGAGGCGCCCCTTTTGCATCTCCGATGTTTTTGGCTGAGATATTCTATTTCAAAAAGAAAAAAATTGGGCACCTATTCAAAAAAGATAGTGGGGTAAAAGACAAAGTCCCATGGATAACGAGATTAAAAAATGAACTAATTATAAAGATAATAAGGGGTACACCTTCGGCGGGCTTTGCCACTTGCGCCCCATGAACCCCCTTGCTCGGCAAGCAATTGCAAATTTTATAGTATTATATTTCGCTCTCTAACTCCACTTTCTCTTTCTCTCTCTCCCATTTGGTACCCAAATGGCTTAAATAAAATCATCGGACTGCCTGGGGTCAGAACCCGCGACCCTTGGTATAGAAGGCAGGCGTGCTACCATAGAATGATTAGTAGACCTAACTTTAGAAAATTGAGGCGAAACGCTATGCTTATCTATCAGCCCGCCGAAGGCTGACTATGGAACAAGTATTAATATAAAAAACAGAAGGAGCAGGTGCAGCCAAAAATCCTCCAAAAAGCCTCCGATTTAATACAATTTAATGAGACGTTTCGGGTGAATTTCATCTACCCATCTTCAGTCTTTTCTACATAAGAAATACATTTGATATATATTACAAATTAGTTAGAATATTTAGATAACAATACACTTACAAAATTGTTAAAAGTCCCGGAGTTGGTCAATAGGGCAATACATGTAAATTTATGTATCATATGTCCTGGCGATGTGGGTTTATTTAGTGAGAATGATTAAAAAACAACACGTCTCGATCATAAATATCTCTACTTCAACATTTCTTAAAATAATTTTTTTTTTTTTTATAAATTTAATCCATAATCCAGGTCATTGGTTCCGAAATGAAACGAAATGTTGTAAGAATTTCTATCAAAGTCAGAATAAAAATATTAAAATTGCACTAAGGCATAATAAATATCAAATTAATTTGTTACATAATAAAATTGATAAATACAAAATTCACCAACAATATAGATCTTATACATCTCATCGAAATCAAAACAAATTGAATATTGAATTTAATATAAAAAATATACAAAGCTAAATAGTAAATTACCAAATCGAAAGAAGGCATTGAGTTATAAAACTCTTTAAGAAAAATCAACTAGCGGCGCAACCCGCCTTCGACGGACTTCGCCCCGTCTACTTTCTTCATCTTTCCATGGGATATGTATATTTATATTAGCCTTAAAGCTGAGATGAGTGAAAAATTGCAGCACGTGATTAAGGAAAAGCGAGGGTCCGCCAAAGGCGTGCCAGTTAAGGGAGTTCCAGCCGCGTCGAAGGCGTTCGCTGGTGTTAGTTATTTAAAAATAAAATAATAGGTCATTGGGTTTTAATAAATAAATTTCACTTTTATACTTATTTGAATAAACATTTTATTTAATTATATGTTACGTTTATTGCCTATATGTTATTTTATGTAGTAAATAAATATTTTTCTATCTGAAAAAAATTGAATGACATTTATAAATAATCTAATAATAATCAAAAAAATATTATTTCATTGATGGATCATAGATGCTGATGATTTCTGAGGATTAAGATTTTTATCTGACGTGGATGCCCAATATATATATGTCGGTTTTAATACGGGAATATAAACATGATCCAAGGTATTATGATCCAGAGTGTGCATGTATGTTGTTTCAAAATTAATAATCTGCAAAAATAATATTTTTTTAAAAATTCGAATTTCTTTTATTAACTTTAAAGCAAAAAAAAAAATAATTGTGTGGTTTTATGAAACCACGATGCAAGTGAAACTTTTTTTTTCGGATCGTAGGCGTTTAACTAAAAAAATCATTGTGTGGTTTTATGAAACCACGATGCAAGTGAAACTTTTTTTCGGATCGTAGGCGTTTAACTGAAAATTTTCAGAAAATTATTCAATTAAGGTTATTAAAATCGCGTTTTAATCTTAATTTAATAATTGGAAAATAGGAAATCAATAGACGCATGTTAAAAACTGTGAACAATATTTATTTAGTAATTAGCCGCGCCGCCCGCCTTCGGCGGGCGGCGCGGCTAGCCAGAGGGCTTCGCCCCCCTGGATTATATATATACAGTATATATAGATTGAAGATTTGAATATTTTAAATTATTTTAAAAATTATATTTTATCAATTTAAAAATTGAATTATTAAATCTCACAATTATTTTTTTATAATTCGTTATATATATTAAATTTCAACTTTCTTATTTTTTGTCGTCACGGATTGTGACGTCATGGCTTGTAGTGTCATGGCTTTTTACGTCATGGCTTTTTACGTCATGGCTTTTTACGTCACCTCGTTACAACGCGACATGCTGATAGAAGAACCAAAAATTTCGTTGTGATATAATAAAAAGTTTCACTTTAAAAATTTTCAGAAAATTATTCAATTAAGGGTATTAAAATCGCGTTTTTAATATTTTCTTAATAATTGGCAAATGGGACGCATGTTAAAAATATTTATTTAGTAATTGAAGATTTGAATCATTTTAAATTATTTTAAAAATTTTATTTTATAAATTTAAAAATTGTATCATCAAATCTCACAATTATTTTTTATAATTCATCATATATATTAAATTGCAACTTTCCTATTTTTGTCGTCACGGCTTGTGACGTCATGGCTTGTAGCGTCACGGCCTTTGACGTCACGGCTTGTAACGCGACATGCTAATAGAAGAGCGAAAAAATTTGAGCCGATCAAATAAAAGTTCCACTTAAAAAAAAAAAAAAAACTTACACTAACAGGTTTTCTCATTTCATTTTCCTTCACTTCGGTTGATTCATTTTCTTTTTGTTTAGATTTGCACTGGAAAAATAATTAAATTTTAATGCATGCCGGGCAAATTAAATTTTACTTTTATAAAAAAAAAAAAAGTATTTTAAAATACTTACTGGGATGCAACAAAGTCCTCCCATTTTGAAGAAACGTTTCTGGGAAAACAGCAATTCATTGTTAAGCACAAAATTTGTTAAATAATTATAACACGTCCATAATAAAAATTAAATATCAGTATGAGATAATAAATAGATCAACAACGGTTGTTGGCCGAATTATTTTGACTCGGGTGTTATTTAGATTAGTTGGTAGATAAAAATTAATTTTTTGATCAGGGCGCGCCCTAAATCAATAACACAAGTATTTTTTTTTACTTATTTGCTCATTGTGGCTATTAGAATGTCATTTTATGAGAATCAAGAAAGAAATATGAATAAAAGTAAATTGAACTCACCCTTTAAAAGGAGAAGTGCAAATGAAAGTTGGTTGGCATGGAAGAAATGACGTTAACTCGAAGGCTTCTCTACCTGAATTAAGAAGGACAGGACAGGAAACTGCATTCTGAGATCACGTGACTCTAGAACAAATGAGGAAAGAAATCTATTAAATATATAGAAAAGGTTCCTAATAAGAAAAGGTTTCCTAATATGAGATCTCAATTACGGCATTAGAAGTAATTTATTTTGTAATCTATTACGTGTTGAAATCTTATGTTTGATGTTGAGGCAGAGGATATTATTAATCCTTACTTAGGAATACAAAGCAAATATTATTACAAATCGTAACACTTATTCAGGTCTATTCTCTAAAAACAGACATTAAAACTTAACGGTTTAGGTGTTAAAAATCTGGTGTGACTGGTAGCACAGCACACAACTTCTGTCCTGTGCTTGTCACACCAGATTTTTTTAGTTTCCAAAAGTACGGTACATTCGAATTTAAAGATGTAAAATTTATTAAGTATGGGAAAATAATTATATTTTGTTACCATGGCAACCATTTCTTCTACATAATGAGAATATACATTTTAAAGAGCATCTAAAAAATAATTGATTTTTTGAATTTTAATCAAAATAGGTGGGGCGAATTTTGAGAAAATCGAAAAAAACTGAAAAAGTACATCAGTAAAGTACTAGTGCTTTTTGGCCGATTTTGATCAAAAGCTTATTTTCACGCCCTAGATGGATGTCTAACTTAAATATAAAATTTCAACCTCCTAGATCAATTCCTTCATGCTTTAAATTGAATCCAGACAGACAGACACACACACAAACCATGTTGTGAAAACCACTTTTTGGATTCTGGGGACCTCAAAACGTGTATATCCATTAATATCTCGGCATCGAATTTTTGACGTGAATCGAAAGTAAAAATCGAATTAGCTTTAATTAATTGTATTAAAGGGACGGGGTCTAAATGGCCTCCTCAAATGCCGAAAAAGTCCTTAAAAAAAATTAATTATTTTAATTTTTAATATTTATTTTAATTAATTTTTTTTTTTAATAATTTTTAAAAATTATGCCTTTATTAAGTTGCTAACTTCACAAAACTATCCTCATACGTCAGATAGCTATTTATATTTAACAAGACTGTATGTTTTTTATTGGTGGGCCAAGCGCCCCATGGCCCCCGAGAATCGAACCCAGGATCTCCAGCTTTTCCAGGGTGCTATCCATTGCACCAATCCACCAGGCCTACACCAACAAAAACTCACTTCCCTTTATATGCAAGTAACCATGTATTTTATAAGATGTAATTTGTATTGTATATTTTGTATTGTGTGTATTTTGTATTTATTGTATTTGGAATTGTGTTATTATGTAGTTATTGTATTTTGTATTGTGTTATTTTGTAGATGTATACAGAATGTAACTGTGGTATGGCTGTGGGCCGAAAACCAATAAATGAAAAAAAAAAAAAGTGAGAAAACAATTTAAAATTTAACTAGCTATTATATGTGAAAAAATTCATTTTTTTTAACTCTAAGGTTAATGCTGTCTTTGTTTACTATATCAATAATTTGCTATCTGTCTGATAAGACTAGAACTAAAGAAACCGGCCCTTAATTAGTGACCGATAACTCAATAGAAATAAACTATGCTTAAACCGAATGCATTTGTATTTAGTGCAGAGTGATTCTACTCCTCTGGATATATTTCATTTTACTGATTATTTAAAATTTCTATAATTCTTGATTTAATATGAAGTGATGGTTTCATATCGAGTGTTTAAAAAAAAAAAAAAAAAATTGTTTCTATTCGTATAACAAAATAACAAACGTGAGTTAAAATAATTTTATTATAAAAAAAAGAAAAGGGGAAAAAAACCCTTGTGAAAATAAAATATTAGACGTTTCTTTAGTAAGAGAAGTGAGGGGGGAGAAAGAGAAGAATTCAAAAGCGATGCTTGAAAAAATGAAGCGCCTCCCCTCTACGGCCACTTAAGACAGGACGTCTTCTCTCTTCTGATCCTAGTCTCTCTCTTCCCTCACATTTAGGCCCTTAAATGTGCTCCTCACCACTTGCTCTGCTTTGTCTCCACCTCCTAACGCCTAAAAGTGGATATATAGAGAGAGAAAAGCCGTAAAGAGAGACAGATATATATATATATAGAACACAAGATAAGAGGCCTTGCTACTTATCAAAGGGCCTGTCCTCTCTAGATCTATGCACCATGGGAGATTATCTTTTGCACAAAAATACTACAAAGAACAACGTGATAAATATAAGGAAGCATCACTTCTTTAAGAAAAAAAATTTTTTTTTTTTTCAAATATAAGTAGTATAATAATTGAAAGAGATAATTGTGTTGTTTTGAAATAAGATAAATAAATGCTGAGGGACCTGGTAAGAGAGCCAGCCAAGGGCGGATACAAGAGGGGGGGTACCCCTCCTCCTGAGATTTGAGAAAAATATTTTTTGTGTGAAAAAAATTTCATTTTTAATATAAAATTTTAAAAATTATTGCTTAAAAATATCCGGGATCGATAAGTATATAAAGGCTTTTTATTTGGCTGAACCTGCCCTTATTCCATTCAACTATATTCATAGCCACCAAATTTCCATTCACTTAAAAATATGATTTGTATATGGGTCATTCCATGCCAAATCGACAAATTTTTTTCCTGAGCCCCGCGAATTTCGCTGAAAATTTCCTATCTTTTTTCTACCCCTTAAAAGACATTTTTGAGAATTTTTTCAAATTTTTTTACCCAACTAAAAAAAAGTTATGGATTTTTGAAAAAAATTGCTCTTTTTTTCAAATAACTATAACTTTTTTTTAAAATTGATATTTCGGAACGCCGCAAGGCTATAAAAATTTTGTTTTTTAATGTAGTTTTCAGAAAAAAATACAAAAATTATTTCAGAAGCCCAGATATATGAAATATTTCAGTTTTTTCAAAAAAACTTCTGAAATAATTTTTGTATTTTTTTCTGAAAACTACATTAAAAAACAAAATTTTTATAGCCTTGCGGCGTTCCGAAATATCAATTTTAAAAAAAGTTATAGTTATTTGAAAAAAAGAGCAATTTTTTTTCAAAAATCCATAACTTTTTTTTAGTTGGGTAAAAAAATTTGAAAAAATTCTCAAAAATGTCTTTTAAGGGGTAGAAAAAAGATAGGAAATTTTCAGCGAAATCCGCGGGGGTCAGGAAAAAAATTTGTCGATTTGGCATGGAATGACCCATATACAGGTATATTCTGGTAAACAAGTACAGAATGCACCTTTAAATTATCGAATGATGGTATTGTTTAAAATCTATATAAGTTATAATAATTGTGGAGTGTCCGTCTGTCACGCTGTGTTTGACCAACTTCCCGTTGGAATTTTGAAACGAAATTTTGCAGTCTTATAGAGAACGTTATGGAGAGTCCCGGAAAAATATTCGGGTCCCGAAATTCCTATAACTTTTTGAGTTATTAATTCCTAAAGTTACGATTTCTCCCATAGGAAATGTATAGAGAAATATTTAAGTATTCTTTGCAGTTGTGCACTAGATTGGAATACGTAGTAATAATAATTTTCTTTCCATAATTGGACCCTGTTACGCATTAGTGTGCCAAGCGCCAAAAAATTCACAATTGAGTTAAGCACGGAATAATGACTAAATGAAATATCAAATATGGTCGGAGATTAAACATTTGATGTCGAAAAAGATTTTTTTAAATATTAAAGTAATTATTGTTTATTTATTAGTGAACTAATGATATAACATTTTGTTAAATTACATAGATTTTTCACAATCACTGAGAAGAAAAAGTTTTTTTTTTTTAGTGCTGTGAATGATTATCTGAGAAATATGGCCTAGCAAATCACACAACAGATACCTAATTTATAAAAGAAACTATGAAAATCAATTTTGCTTTGAATTCTTGTTTGATATATTGAATTCTTAATCCGGTTCTGCTCTTGACGGAAAGTTAATTTGACCGTTATATTGCTTTCAGTTCAATGAGCTATTATTGCAAGGAAATCAAATTCTGACACATTTACAGAAAATCGATCATTTAACCAGGTTGGGGATATCTATATTCGGGAGATGAAAATGAAAATTAATTTCGATTTCGTTACGAAATTGCCTTAAAGACAGGCTTTGTATTCCAACCCTTGAAAATATATTCAGAAAAATTCGGTGATGCTACTCCTAGGCTGAGAACTTCTGATCTTTTAATCTGAACTTCTAGATTCAAGCTTAAAAAAATATGAATAGAATACCTAATCAAAATAGGATTCATAATATTTTTACTTTCTCCTACCTTTATATATATATGTTAATATATAGAGAAAGTATTGGATTTATGTCAAAAATTCGATGTCGAGATTTTGTTGGATATACACGTTTTGAGGTCTCCTTGCAAATTGGTCTGACTATGAACAAAATATCTCAGGAACGAAAAGAGCTAGAAGGCTGAATTTTATATTTTAGTTACGTAGCGCCCCCCCCCCCCCCATTCAAGAGTTGAAAATAAGCTTCTGAACAAAATCGGTCAAAAAGTACTAGTACTTTACTGATGTACTTTTTTAGTTTTTGTTTCGATTTTCTCACAATTCGCTTCAACGATTTTGATTAAAATTCATAAATCAACTATTTTTTAGACGCTCTTTAAAATTGAAATTTTTCGTGAAAATTGTTTGAAGTACACTTTCTGATGTGGAAGCATTCACCATTTAGCTCCGCGCTATCTATGAATCGCGTGGTCAAGTTTGGAACTTAAGTGCAAAGGGCAACTAAATATATCTCGACACAAATAAACAAACAACAGTACACAATTTCTTTTGCCGAAGGGTAAGAGAAAGTTGTGTGCTGTGCGACCAGCACACCAGATTTTTTATTATGACTTTTTGAAAGGGATAAAACAGTTAAGCTTAAAATCCTGTTAAAGAGAAATCGAGTTCAAATCCAGCTCATAGCAAAAAATTATCCAACTCTTCCTAAGAAAAGAAACGTTGCAATGAAAGTTATTATACTCCTCAGAGAAACCACAAAATATCAGTTCTGACACTAATGACAGAAAAGAGAGATGACTTATTAGTGGAAGTTCTTTTATCCACCTGTTATTGATACTTTATTTATTTATAACATTATTCAAAATTCGTTATTAATAGAGACCGGACAAAAAAGCATAAAAAAATGGAAGAAAAGTGCTTAAAAAAGCATAAAAATCTTGAATAATAAGTTGTTAAATAAGCATAAAAGTTGAAAAAAAGCATCTAATAAGCAATTTTTACTCATACCAATGGCGTATACAAATTTTTTTTTTAAAGAAAAATTGCAAAAAATTTTGTTTTTGCGGAACCAAATTTTTTCACCCTGATGAAAAAATTTTTTTTCCAGGGCTATATTTTTTCGCACTGCGGGGTTTTTGAAATTTTTTTTTTTTGGGGGGGCGGGCCCCCCCCCCCTCCTTATATACGTCCTTGGTGTATGCGTGTGGAATGGGAAAAGTGTGTTTTTTAATAAAAAAAAAAAAAAAAAAAATTATAAATATTCGTAAAATAAGTTCAAATAAGCATGAAAGGGAAAAAGCATGAAGACTCAAAAAAAGCAAAAAAAGCATAAAAAATGCAATCTCAATGCACTTAGTTTTTCCTAATTCGTATAGAAATTAAATATCTAATGGTTGCTTATAAAATTGAGCAATAAGCATTTTGCTTAAAATCCGGTCTCTAGTTATTAATCAAGAAGAAGAAGAATATTTAATATTAAATTTTTTCTGGAACAAAGAATTACATTTTTATTAGAGAAAACTCCTTTCTTTTAAAATATCATAAAATTATTAAGGTGAAATAATTTATATTAAAGCTATATATTATATATATAAAACAAGAGAGTGGTAGGGATGGGAGATTATTTTTGAACAAAATGAGATGCTCTCATGCTTTATACTCGTACAATGTGAGTGAGGACATCTCTCTGTGTCGTGTGCAGAATCTGCAAGTGACATCCATTCAGATCTCTCTGGTTTCGAGGAGGGGCTAAACTTCTAAGTTAGGGTGGTTATAGAGATACCAACCGTCCCGAATTTCCCGAAAAGGGAAAAAAATTATTTTTCAAATCTACCACAAAAAGACACTTTCATTACAAACTCTCTAAGCTTTCAATTGGCAATTCATCAACTCAAAAAACTTTAACAATAAGACAAAAACCTAATTATTAAAATGTCAGTAACACATTAAATATTTCAACTTAGGAGAACAAATAATCTCATTTGAGAGATATTCATTTTTCTTTATAAATTATTGTATTATTACATAAACCTATATTGAATTTCATCCCTCTGAATGAATAAGATGGGACAACTGGCCCGTACATATGATACATCATTATGCATGTTTTGAGTTTAAAGTTGTTTATTTTCCAAAATATAATATACAATCAGGTATATTCTCTAAAAACAGACGTTAAAATTTAAAATAAACAAATGGGTGCTAAAAAGATATGTAAAAACAATCAGCGTAAAAAATGCTATTTTCTAAACAAAGTTTTAACAGCTACGTTAACATGTTGCATTTATTTCAAAGCTATCAAAATCATAACCTTACTTTTTAGGTTAAGGACGCCATTTTTATTTTAAACGCGACGTTAAAATATTAAAGGCACTCCCTAGACAAGGCATTAATTTTTAACACTATTTATTAAATGTTAAAGCTTTGGCTTTAAAGTTTTTGTTTACAGAATAGTTATTTGAGGTAAAGAAGTGAATTTCAAAATATCATTTTTTAACGCTGATTGTTTTTACATGACTTTTTAACAACACCTATTTGTTTATTTTAAATTTTAAAGTCTGTTTTTAGAGAATAGACTTGAATATGTTTGTTTTTTTGTACAAAAAACGATACATAATTTATAATACAATATTAATTAGTTAATCTTTGTACGGATTCTCATTATTATTTATTTACATGTTTTTTATTGTCTTTGTCAGTCTATTTTATTTAATGCAAAAGTTATCAAACATTATCTCTTTTCCTCAGTAAACGCAGGCTGTCAAAACCTGGTACATCATTTAATCTTGATTTCACTTGGTGATTTGAGACTTAAAAATAATTTAAAAAATATATTTTAGACAAAAAATCATAATTTCTTTAGATGACTAGTTTTTAAAACTTTTTCAATTTTTTTCTCGGAGGGGTGCGGTCGTCCCCTCCGCCCTCCCCTTTGATCCGTCCCTGTTTAATGTTGATGTATTTTAGAAGCATCAAATTCTTATTATTTGAAATTCCTAACCAGGATCCCAGTTTTTATCATTTATTGATCATCTCTGATGAAATATTTGGTTAAAGGGTGTGTGAAAATATCAATTTTTTGAAAAATCAGGTCAAGCCGTGAGGTAGATCTAGAAAATTTAAAAAAAGAATGGGCATTAAATTTTTTGTAAAAAAAAAAAAAAATTTCCATCTCTTTTAGCACATTTTCATATTGGCCTTGTTAAAATAACTATCAGATGTGCAAATATTATCTTAAATAAAAAATTTTTGTTTGATTTATTTATTATTTATGAGAAATATGTAAATGTACGTATATCTCCAGACTGTTTATTTAAGCTTAGAATGCAGTATTATATATACTTTGCCAGAAACATGGATATTTTAAATTATTTTTTTTTATTGATGTGATGAGAATATATATACAAATAAAAGGCGTGGAATGTTATTTAATTCTAGAAAGCTCTCTTCTCTTATGTCCGAAATAAAACTGTCCCCTCCTGCTGGTTGCTATATGGTTTATATAGGCTTATACTATATATATATATAAACAATCAGCCAGTTGCAAATGTGCATGGTCCGTTCCTTATTCATCCCCACCCATCCTTATCCAAACACTCGTATTAGAGGCGAAACTTTATCACAGCCAGAGAGAGGAGAGAGAGAGATATATACAGGGCGTCTTGCATGTCGCACCATAACCCTCTGATTTATGCCAGGAGCTTTACGAGAAAGTAGGTACCGGAGCTGAACGTCGGCCAGAGCACTAAGATAGTTGTCAAGTTGCTTGCTCTTAAAGCCGAACAAATATCCCTTTAATTTAAAATTGATCGAAATAAGAAAAAATTAAAACAATCTCATTTCTTAATTTTTGTATAAATTATATATTTAAGATTTCACTTAAGGGGGAATAGGAGAGGCCGTCTAAACGTACATTAAAAAAAAAAAAACTAGACGATTATAAGAAATGTTTCAATGCGGTTTTTGTTTAAACGAATTAAATTCATATTGGATTATTGGAACATAAAGTTAAAAATTTTTAAATGGCTTATTAAAAAATTATAGAAATTAATAACCAAACAAATTCAGAAAAACAAACTGTTATAATAATTTGAAATTTTTTTTTTAATTTAAAAATGAATTTATTATTATTATTAATCACATATTAATTAAGAAAAATTTAAAGTAAACTTAGATGATTTGTAATTAAAAATCAACTGTCAAATTAGTTCAGCACTCTTGCAAAAGATGGCAGGCTAGTCTAACAGTCGGTATTATCAGATCCCCTAGAGCCTATATCTGGCTTATATTTATATATTTTTATGCTTTTATAAATGATACATAATATATAATAACATTTATAAAGTATTCATTGTTAAAAGATCAATGAAAATCAACCAAATGCATTAGATTATTAGCTACCATTCTGAATTCTGTCATCTCTTGGCAAATTTTCGTAATAGGTGGTTTTTTGGCTTACTTTTTAAGACACACAACGCCCTCTTATCGGGAAAAACATTCGTAACAGCTTCACTCCTATTCCACCTTAAATTCAAATATTCCAAAACAAATTAATTCAATTTTATTAAGATTCAATCCAAACTATTCCTCTTATCCATTTTAATTCAATTCACTTATAGAGTGGTCTTGAAAACTTTATACAACACTCTAAGATTAAATTTAATTATAATAGTGTAAATTTGAGTTTGAATATTAACTTTGTTAACCAAATTTGGTCTCATTTAAATAATAAAAGTTCATATTTTCTTGAATATTAAAAATATCAAAAAGTTATATCATATATTATTAATAAATTGCATAAATAAAACAGGTGTGTTTTAACACGTCTGATTTACATTATAAAAAATTATTTTGTTTTTTTTTGATGATTTGCATAACAATATTATATATTTTTTTACTGACATGAGTAATAGATCCTGCTATTTTATTCCGTTTTAAAAATGTTTTGTGAATTAATGAAATGACTGTATTCAACCTTTTCCATCAACATTATTGAGTATACTTTGGGGGTTGGATCGGGAAAAATTAAAAATACAGAGAAAGACATATTTATATAGTATTAAAATTATAAACGTTGTTAGAATTTAGGCCTACTATATGAAAGATTTTATAGGCTATTCTTTAAAAACTTTCTAGCTACGGAACTGGTGTAGTTGCTTGGGTTTCTATCCTAGTTTGAACCAGGACAAAATTTTCAGAAATTCACAACATTTTTGATGTTTCGTGTCCCGAGATCTTAAGGTGCGCGTCTCGAAAAGCCGTTAGAACACGATTGACAACCGAGTTACTCGAGGCGGCAAGAGATGGCGTTAGTTTTTCCCATAGGAATACAAGGGATTTATTCCATTATATTTTAAAGATTCCAGCTAATTAATTAAGGTTAAAAAATTAATTATTTTTCAACAAAATGATTACTAATGTAATTATCTGCAAGATATAGAGCGAATTTTTTAAAAATATCTTTTCTTTAATGCGATAAATCTAAAAAAAAAAAATTATTTTTTCGAAAATCAAAAACAGGGCTTCTATAAGTTGTAGATATTTTAAATAGCTTTAATTTTTAAAAAATTTGAGTTCGATAGCTTCAAAATTGTGGCCTTTGGAAACTCCCAAAATTAGTACCCGGAGACGCGCACCTTAAAAAAAAATACAATTTATAAATGTTTTCGCCCCTTTTAACTACTAATTAATTTTATAAACAGAATTATATAGTATAAAGTTAGTCCATGTGCCAATTATGAAAAACAGAACCGAATATTTAACTTATTGAATCAAATAGGCCAAAATGGTATGTAACGCTGGGAATCGCACCACGGATCTCAGATAGGTAGGCTACTCAGCATGCTCTTTTGCTGAATTCTTTTACAGCATGCTTTTTTACTGGTGCCATGCCCGGTAATAATTTCCATAAAATATCAATTTTCATCAAATTTTTACTCTGAAAGAGCCCGGGTTCCAAACTTAAAATTTCAATTGGTGTCAAAACTAACAAAAAAAAAAACTGACGTGGAATTGACAATTTTGTATCACTCAAGGCAATGAGAGCTATTAGTCTAAATAAAAACAGTTAAGGTGATTTTAACTAGGGTCCGACCGAAACAAGATTTTCAGCCGAAACCGAAACCGAATATTCGGCCTCAACCTTAGTTTCGGCCGAAACCGTAACCGAAACCGAAACTTGTATTTCCTATAAAATTTTTTTTTCATTTTACCTTTTTTTTTTGAATTTTTTTCCCTCCCGTGAAAATCATTTTACCTTTTTTTAGGGAGACTAAAATTTTTTCTCCCTCAAGTGCAAATTATTTGACCTTTTTTTTTTTTGCATGCGAGTCTCATCCCATTTTTTCAGACTCTGGTTTCGGCCGGCCGAAAGGTTCGGCCACTTTTTGGCCGAAACCGAAACTACGGCCGAAACCATGATTTTTGGCCGAAACTGGCCGAAACCGTAACCGAAACCGAATATTCGGTCGGTTCCTAATTTTAACAAATTTTTAAATAATTTTTTTATGAGGGGAGCCCGTATTAATATATATCCCCTGAGGCAATTCTCTCGGCAACTCAGATCCTGACATATTTTTCTACTATGTAGGCCTACTTCTGATAAAGACTTAAGATTACAGTGTGAATGAGAATATTAAAGAATACACAATCGTTTTCTCATGTGATTATTCCAATGATTAATTTTTTTTTTAATATAAAAAAAAAAAAAAAACGGAAATTTGTATGGTTCAAATGTAGAAGAGAATTTCAATAAATCCTCTTTTATAAATAAAAATAATGAAATAATGCGCATGAGTGTTCTTTAATATTGTCACTCACTAATAGTGAGTGAGTCACTATACTTTTATAATTAAATTATATATAGATATGTAGGTGAAGAATAAAACGGCAGATGTTGTTATAATTTTTTTATTAGTTAAATCTCTAGGCTATCGATTTCGTCCTTATTGACATCATCAGGCCAGCTGGAAACAAGATATTTAACATAATTTGACAAGAGTAATATACTATAAAAATTGCACACAAAATTCTTTGGTTAAATATTTTATCACAATAGTAACAAACAAAATACATATATTATGAACCATATTCTTTTTTAATTTTTTATATATTTTGAAAAATATTATTTGGAGAGGAAGATGAAGGAAGATGAATTCTAAGAATGGCAAGCGCATCAGGATTTTTTATATCTTTGAGATGTATATATATATATATATAGTAAATGAAAATGTATGCAAATATATACTGACCGTCTGTTAAATAAATATGAACCTTTATTATAATTTTGTATATAAAATATTGTTGAGAAGTATAAAATTTTTTGTTTTTTTCTAGGTTAACTGTCATCTGAATGAGGAAACGTTATATCTGAGTTAAGTTAGCAATTGAATTGGTGTCTGAACTTAGCCGAGTTTTTTAGTAAAAGGCGCCAGTGTTTTAAAAATGTGCAAACTCTAGCTAACTTTTTATTAAACAATAAACCTAAAAACAATAATCTACAAAAAAGTGGAATTTACCAAATTTTCTGCAACAATTGCGATTTTAGCTATATAGGGATGACGACCCGAAACGTAAATATTAGATTCAGAGAACACATGAGAAATAATCCCCCGTCCGCACTAAGCACACATTGACTACATACAATCACACAACAACCATAGAAAATGTCAAACTTTTACATCACGACTCAAATTTTTACAAACTTCTCATGTTGGAAAAATATGAAATAATCAAACAAAAAATCGAAGGTAAAAATCTGTTAAACGAATATACCGAATTTCCTGAATATCACATTTTTAAAACACTGGCGCCTTTTACTAAAAAAACTCGGCTAAGTTCAGACACCAATTCAATTGCTAACTTAACTCAGATATAACGTTTCCTCATTCAGATGACAGTTAACCTAGAAAAAAACAAAAAAATTTTATACTTCTCAACAATATTTTATATACAAAATTATAATAAAGGTTCATATTTATTTAACAGACGGTCAGTATATATTTGCATACATTTTCATTTACTATATATATATATATTACATCTCAAAGATATAAAAAATCCTGATGCGCTTGCCATTCTTAGAATTCATCTTCCTTCATCTTCCTCTCCAAATAATATTTTTCAAAATATATAAAAAATTAAAAAAGAATATGGTTCATAATATATGTATTTTGTTTGTTACTATTGTGATAAAATATTTAACCAAAGAATTTTGTGTGCAATTTTTATAGTATATTACTCTTGTCAAATTATGTTAAATATCTTGTTTCCAGCTGGCCTGATGATGTCAATAAGGACGAAATCGATAGCCTAGAGATTTAACTAATAAAAAAATTATAACAACATCTGCCGTTTTATTCTTCACCTACATAATCATATTAACTGCAGAAATGGAGCAATACATATATCATATATATAGATATTTTTCAACTGAATAGATAGATATACTGTAATTTTAAATTAATAAAAAAATATATTAAAGTATCACATAGGCGTAGCCACGGGGGGGGGGGGATTTGGGGGGTTCAAACCCCCCCCCCATTGGACCCAAGCCATGACTAGATATTTAACCTCTGTAATACAAGCAATCTCTCTATATATTTCATATATAGGGTAAGAGAAAGTAAAAAAATATAATAATTTTCTCTAGTTAAAAAAAAAAAATATAATAAAATAATTTTATTAAAGGAAACGCAAAAAATTCAAGAAAATTCAGAATTTTCCCATTGAAAAGAATTGATTTTTGTCTTGTTTTATAAAAAATTGAACCCTGCTAAAATTGATTAAATCCCTCAAATGAAAAATAATAAAAATTATTATATAAATAAATTTTTTATTTTTTTTATTAAGGTGCGCGTCTCGGAAAACCGTTTAAACACGATTGACTCGAGGCGGCACCAGATGGCGTTAGTGTTCCCCCATTGGACAACACGCAACTTGTTCCATTTCATTCTAGGCTTTCCAGCTAATTAATTAAAGGCAAAAAATTAATTATTTTTTAACACAATGATTACTAATTTAATTATCTACAACTTATAGAGCTCCTTTTTTAAAATATCTTTTATTTAATGCCATTAATCTAAAAAATTTTTTTTTTTTTTCGAAAATCAAAAAAAGGGCTTCTATAAGTTGTAGATATTTTAAATAGCTTTAATTTAAAAAAAATTTGAGGTCGACAGCTTCAAAATTGTGGCTGCTGGAAAGTCCCAAAATTAGTACCCCGAGACGCGCACCTTAAAGAGATCTGAGATAGAACGCGGCTGAACTCGGTACTCTGATCAAGAGAAACAAACAGACAGAAACTCCGCTATTTTAGGGATATATCTAAAATTCTTAAAGATGTGAGGGTTGCATTTTTTATTGCCTGAAACGAGATGAATGAAAAATTGGGGCACTTAATTAAGAAAGGGCGGGCCCGAGCCAATCCGAAGGGGTCATGGGGGGGACAGCTCTATGGGAAGAATGATTATAAGTTTTTAGTTGTCTGATATGTGGCTAGATGGCAATACTAGACTAGTTAAAAATTTATCCTGTAGAGTTCGTTCCATTCGCCAACAATATAACATTTTTTCATGAGTTTAAATAAACAAATAAAAAAAAAAACATTATAAATTTGAATATAATAAAATTGTAACGTGCCCTACTCAATTATTCACCCGCAATTATTGCCCTTCGCATTCTATATGCTCTACGTGTTTTTAAAATGGGAAAGAAAGAAGTAAGTTCTTAATTATTTCATTATTTATTTATTTTTTTTAAATATGTGACCGTCCACAATGGGGTTTTTAAATTACCCCCTCCCAAAAAAAAAAAACAGTGGGGAACCCTGAAAAATATTCTATTCATCAGAATCAATGTATTTTATATAAAAAATTTGAAAAAAAACAAGACTTTAAACTCATTTTTCTCAAAACTAATATATAATCGTAATCCAGTTTCGATGCATTGTCAAGGGATGCTTTACAAAATACTTGCCTGAAAAGATATGGGGTAAATTATTTTGTTTTCCTGCAAAAGAAACGCTTCTCCGCCAATGTCTTCAAAATCTAGATCTAAACGAATTAATTTCATTTACTGCAAGACAGATTAATAACAGAGGATATAGGGTTTGCCAACGGCATTTCAATGACACCCAATTCCAAAATAATTTACAACTTAAGCTTCTCAAGCAAGTTATTCCTCCACCGATTTGTTGTTACACTGTGCAAGAAGAAAAAATACACGCAACATCCAAGCCAAACAATCTACTGGGAGTTAATTTTTTTTTATTCGGTGAAACCTCCTAATTTTCTAAACAAAATAATAAAAAAATTTTTGCCAATTTACTTGTAGATTTCTTGCACCCTTCAAATAAAGGAATAATTAAAGAGGAGAAAAATCTAGACTACATAGATGACAATGTCCAAGAAGAGGAAGAGGCAACACTGAAAACATCCACGCCCAGCCTTTGCAGATTAATTATAATTTTTTTACAATTTGCAATAAATTTTTTTAACACTAATTTCTCTTTTTTTCATTTACTGTTCATTTTCAAATAATTGTTTTAATCTTTTTTTTATTTTATCATACCGATAAACATATATATTAATATCAAGGGCGGATAGAGGGGGGGGGGGGCAAAGGATTTAATTACCCCCCCCCGAGATTTGAAAAAAATACTTTTTTTTCAAAAATAAATTTATTTTTAATGAAAAATTTTAAAAATTAACACTTAAAAATTTGATTTGTATTTATATTCTGGCAAACAAGTGCAGAATAAGCCTTTAAATTACCGAAATGAAGAAAAAATTGCGTGCTGTGCGACCAGTCACACCAGATTACCCCCCGTTTCCCCCGAGAAACACCTCTGGATCCGCCCTTGATTAATATACAGAAAATATTGAATAAATATCAAAAATTCAATACGAATTGGACGAAGTTTTCCTGTGCAACTATCACATCAGTATTTGAAACAAATTAAATTTTTCGTGCACTTTTTTTTTTTTAAATTTATTTAAGGTCTTTTTCGGCATCTAAGGTGATTTAGACCCCATCCCTATTAATTTCAAATGATTAGTAGCCAATTCAAATTAAATAAATTTTTCTCGCTTGGGACGGGACGCGAACTCGGGACCTTAGGCACGAGAAGCTAATGTCTTCTCTCTGAGCCACGGGTCTCCCGCGCAAAATAATAGGTCGACACGCGTATAGAGGGCGCTAAACTTATAAACAATTTTTAACCTGGAGCTGTCCCATCTTGATTGTATGATCTGTGGAAGGGGTCCAGGAGGGCGGATTGGCTAGTGATATATATTTCATTAGACACCTTATACTGCCCTATTTGTCGGGGGGGGAGAGGGGGAGAAATCATCCTGAACCCCCCCCCATCGAAAATTTCTGGCTACGCCTATGAAGTATCATATGTTCTGGGATCCACAGGAGCGAACTCCAGCCCCGTCTCGAAATCCTGGTCGATTCATATCAGTATTCGAATACGAGTAAAATCAAATATTAATCATGCTACCGACTACAAGTTATTTATATCCTTGTCCTTGTCAATTAGATGGATGACAATTTGATTTTTTTTAACACCTAATCTGAAGTAGTTTTGATTAGAAATAAATAAATACTTCAGATCAAATCATATCTTTTTGATTGATGATGAAGAGATAATTACAATCTAATTAATTATTACAAATGAAATTTGAAAATAGTTGATCAAAGTATTTTAATAGTTGAACAATTCCAAAATGAATTTTAAAGTTTTAGGTTTAATTTTATGTATTTTTATTTTATATCAAAATGTTGAGAGTAATAAGATAAGAAAAGAGAGGCAATGGAAAAAGTTTGGATTAAAACCACCACGACCTATAAAAAAATTTGATTCGATCGAAAAGAAATATTTTGATCAATATTTAGATCATTTTAAACCAACAGATAATCGAAAATGGAAACAGGTAAGCTCAATTAGAAATAGGGACTTGGACTCATCGAGTATTTGGGTAGTTACTCGTATTTGGAACTTAACTCTAATACGCCCTCGGGCCTTGGTGTGGGGATTAGCGTGCTGAGCTTCTGTACCAGGGATCGGGGGTTCACATCCTCTCTCATCCGACAATTTATTTCAATCGGAATGGCTACCAATCCAAATGAAATAAATAGAGACGAGGGCTAAAGGCTTTCGATGCCGAAAAAGACCTTAAAAGAAATTTAAAAAAATAATAACTAAAATCAAAATTAAAAAGGCTCTCGGGCCTTGGTGTAGTTGCTAATGTGCACCTTCTAATCAAGGGTCGCGGGCTCGGATCCCAGTCCGATGATTTTTATTTAAGCCATTTGGATACAAAATGGTGTGGGAAAAAAGTGTGAGTGTTTAAAAAAAAAGTTTTTTTATTCGCTTTTCTTTTAAATTGAGATTTGATTTTTTCAAATTTTTTTAATTAATAAGATATATTTATAATAGGCCTCAGGGGCGTATATAGAAATTTTTCGGGGGGGGGGGGGGGGCTGAACTCAAAAATTTTTTTGCGGAAAATTTTTTTTTTTAAAGAAACAATTTTTTTCGCCTCGCCCTGAGAAAAATTTTGTTTTTGCGCAACCAAAATTTCCGTCCTGCGCGAAAAATTTTTTTCCGACCGTGAAAATCTTTTTACCTTTTTTTTTTAGAGACACGAAATTTTTGCCGCTCTGCGGAACATTTTTGCTTTTGCGGAATCAAAGTTTTTCACCCTTAATAAAATATAATACAATTTTCAGCTCTATTTCACGAATGATGATTTCTATCAGCCGGGAGCTCCCGTATTTATTTTTATAGGCGGCGAAAGCCCGGCAAGCATTGGATGGATGTCTGGAGGATCATGGATTGAACAAGCTCAGTATTTCAAAGCACTATGTTTTCAATTAGAACATCGATATTATGGCGAAAGTCAACCAGCAGAGTATATGAAAATGTTTATTTTTTAATTGTAATGATTAATTATTAAAAATCAAATTTTGTTTTAGGGATTTAAAATTAGAAAATTTGAAATATTTGAACAGCGAACAAGCTCTGGCTGATTTGGCCTATTTTATAGAATCGATGAATATAGAATATAATTTACCTAGTGATACTAAATGGATAGCCTTTGGAGGATCTTACGCAGGCAATTTAGCTGCTTGGCTTCGTTTTCAATATCCCCATTTGGTTCATGCTGCGGTCTCAAGTAGCGGACCCCTTCTAGCCAAATTGGATTATATTGGTAAGTTAAAAGTTAAATTTTAAACACGTGTTAATAAACATCATTATTTCTAAACAATCAATGTTTATTAATTTATTATTATTTTAAATCTCTTAAAAATTACAATTAAATATCTTAAGCTGATTGGCTGTAGATACTTAATTGGAATCTGAACAAAAACTTCAGCAAACAGTAAAATTAAATAAGAAATTATTGATACGTAGGACTTATAGCTGGTATACCAGTTCAATCAGAATATGTAAACAGGAAAAGATGATTGTTGCATTTCATTTTTTATTGATTTTCCATCATGTGGACGTTTCGATTCCGGACGGGATCATCCTCAGAAAAGATGATCCAGACCGGGATCGAAATGAAAAGATGATTTAGACCTGAATAGAAACGTCAAAATGATGTAAAATCAATAAAAAATGAAATGTAAATAATTTTATCTACTAACTTGTAATACCGTTAAATTATAATTCTTGAATGACAAAAGTAGAAAAAAAGAAAAAAAAATATAATACTTGAAAACTTTTAATTATATAACAATTATCTATCCTGAAGAATGCCACGATTGTCGGCCGAAATGTTGACCAATTAATGACATAAAATAATTATTTATTTAATTTTTTTTGGATACTGAGACTTAAAAATTATCTATCTAGCCAATCAATTCGATTAAAATAATTAAAATTTGAAATTTCTAATAAATGTTTCGAATTTTTATATTCTTAGAGTACCTCGAAGTTGTAAGGAATTCGCTTGAATATTATAATCCAGATTGTAGTCAGCCTATAAGAGAAGCCACGAATCAAATGGAGGAGATATTAAAAGAATCTACAGGAAAATCACAATTGGAGACTATTTTTCAGTAAGAAATAAAATATTATAAAGACAACACAAAATACGAATAAAAAAATGTATTTATTTTATTTAGAACTTGTGAAGGCGACCTGAAAACTGATGACGACATCTCTATTTTATTTGAATCGGTATCCCAAGATTTTGCCGGCATCGTCCAATACAATAGAGATACAAATTCTCCTAACGTCATAACCATAAGAACCCTGTGCAATATAATGACAAATGTATCGAATGGAACTCCAATTGAAAGATACGCCCAAGTGCATAAGTTAGTCAACGGTATTGAAGAGAACGAATGTCTAGGAACTACTTATCAAAGTTATATCGACTTTGTCAAAAAGGAAGGACTTGAAGAACAAGTTATGGGTAAGATATAAAAATAATAATAATTGATAGGTAAATAAAAGAAGAGCAGCTAAAATTATTTCATTTATTGACCCACTAGGCTGACGCAAGCTCTGAGGATGGTCTTGACCAAGACCGAAACTTCAGCCTAGTGGGTCAATAAATGAAATAATTTTAGCTGCTCTTCTTTTATTTACCTATCAACGATTATCCAGCTATAAAATCCACATTTGTAATAATAATAATCATAAGGCGCAGCCCGGAAAGGCAACTAACTACTGGTTCAGGGGCGTATATAGAAATTTTTTTCGGGGGGGGGGGGGGGGCCCGAACTCAAAAATTTTTCTGAGGAAAATTTTTTTTTTTTAAGAAACTATACTTTTTTTCACACGAAATTTTTTTAGGAACATTTTTTCTTTTGCGGAACCAAAGTTTTCCATCCTGCGGAAAAATTTGTTGCGCTGATGTCTGTATATCCCTATATATGTATATGTGTTTGGGAAATTTCGGAGGGGGCCCGGGCCCCCTCGGCCCCCCCTTAAATACGCCCCTGTACTGGTTGCATAACTTGTGGGGAAAGGGATTTTTTTTTGAACAAAGTTCTTTTACGCGGCTTAGAGTAGGGTGAATTGATAGAAATCGTCACATTATGTAACAAAAAAGCGTTACAGCGCTCGAGCGCCGGCGGAGGAAGGCGAGGCTAGCCGAAGCCTTGGCGAAGCCACGCCTACCCCCTCCCCCCACTCCCCGGCTCTAGAGAATTTTAAGTGTTAATTAAGTTCGCGCGATTATTTTTTCTTTCATTTCAATCATTTGAAATGTCTAAATAGCATTAGATGCTGAAAAAATATCAAAAAAAAAGTTTTCTACAAAGGCCCTAGGGGTATAAGAATGGTGAAAATGCCCTTGGAACATATTTCAATGATACATAGGGGATTTGTAGGTACTAATAAAATAATAAGATGCTGAAAGTTTCAGATCGCTATCTCAAATGGTTTTTGAGAAAAACCAAAATATGCAAAAATCAGAAAAACATTTTTTTCTCAGGAACGGCTCAATCGATTGATTTGAATTTTTGATATGTTTTGGGGGCTGATGGTACCTTCTAGGGAAAAAATCAAGACCTATATCGGATCATGACATCCTTGAAAAAAATGGCATTTTTTGTTTAATTTTAATTTTTAACCATCATACAATTTTGGCACAAAAATGAAACAATTTTTTTTGAAATCCTCATTCAATTTCCTGTAAGTTCATAAGTTCATAAATTCATAAAAAAAGGTACGCCATAGTAGAAAAAAATAAAAACCATTTATTACTCAAATATTGACTTTATATGTTTTGTGCTTTAATCTTGTTTTTTATTGCTTAAGCTTACACATATATTTTCATTTTATTCAAAATAACCAGTTTATATTCATAAGATCAAAATGTTTTGCCTAAATCAAAGTTAAAATTTTTAAATGTCTATAATCATTAACTATAATGCTTATAGACATTTAAAAATTTTAACTTTTGATTTAGGCAAAACATTTTGATCTTATGAATATAAACTGGTTATTTTGAATAAAATGAAAATATATGTGTAAGCTTAAGCCAGTAGCGTAGCCAGGATTTCTGCTTGGGGGGAGCCCAAAAGTTTTAAGAACCCCCCCCCCCCTCCCTTCTCCAAGAAACTTAAAGTGGAGAAATTTTTTTTAGATAATATAATAATTATAAATAAAAAACAAATAAAAAATTTTTTTTTTCTTGAAATAAAAAATTATTTTAATACAAAATTCATAAATATTAGAGATTTTTTTAATTATTTATAAGTTTTTTGTTAGATTTTAGAATTTATGAGAGTTAATAAAATAATTATTTAAAAAAAAAAATCATTAGGGAAAACAATTGGTATTTTTTTGTTTTGGATAAGGCTTTGGGGGGGGCCCGGCCCCCCTGGGCCCCCCTGGATACGCCACTGGCTTAAGCAATAAAAAACAAGATTAAAGCACAAAACATAAAGTCAATATTTGAGTAATAAATGGTTTTTATTTTTTTCTACTATGGCGTACCTTTTTTTATGAATTTATGAACTTATGAACTTACAGGAAATTGAATGAGGATTTCAAAAAAATTGTTTCATTTTTTGTGCCAAAATTGTATCATGGTTAAAAATTAAAATTAAACAAAAAATGCCATTTTTTTCAAGGATGTCATGATCCGATATAGGTCTTGATTTTTTCCCTAGAAGGTACCACCAGCCCCCAAAACATATCAAAAATTCAAATCAATCGATTGAGCCGTTCCTGAGAAAAAAATGTTTTTCTGATTTTTGC
Source organism: Euborellia annulipes (assembly GCA_023213315.1). Taxonomy (NCBI): domain Eukaryota; kingdom Metazoa; phylum Arthropoda; class Insecta; order Dermaptera; family Anisolabididae; genus Euborellia; species Euborellia annulipes. The sequence continues at coordinate 21,025 of JAKCPI010017786.1, read as the reverse complement.
ATATTTTGGTTTTTCTCAAAAACCATTTGAGATAGCGATCTGAAACTTTCAGCATCTTATTATTTTATTAGTACCTACAAATCCCCTATGTATCATTGAAATATGTTCCAAGGGCATTTTCACCATTCTTATACCCCTAGGGCCTTTTTATAATTAATGAGTGGCCGTCTGTCTTTTAGTGAGATTGCCACACTCTTAATTGATCAACTTCCTGTTGGAATTTTGAAATGAAATTTTGCACTCTTTTAGAGGTGATAGTAATTAATAATAAATGAACCGCTACTTCCAAATTATCTTAGTTCTCACCAGGAAATAATTCAGAAATCAACGCGTCAGGGTCCCTGACTAGGAGCGAAACCCGCCGAAGGTTAAGTTTATTTAGATTTAGATAAAAATATTAAAAAAAAATTTTTAATCTAAAGTTAAACAAAAATATTGTTATTAAAAGATTAATTGAAGGTTTGTTTTCTTATTAAATACGAGGTAAAACATTTTTTTTTTGTTTTGATTTGTAAATATATATATATCCATACGTATATCAGTGGCGGTCGTTAGATTTTGTTAAAAGGAAGAGGAGAGGAGATATGCCATATCGCATTCAAGGAGGAGATAGTGCTAGGGAGATTTATAATAATATTAAAATTTCTGTTTCAAATTAGCTTTAATAAAGAAATTTTCTATAAGTAAAATCATCATTTTCAGGGCGGAGGCTCTTCGCCCCCTTTGTAGCCGTAGGTTCAAGAGTAGCAATATTATAAAAATGTTATGCGATTATTTACTAGATAGCAAAGCACTTATAACATGTTAAAAGATATCTTTTAAGTAGTGGCTAGCGATTAATAAAAAGATATCAAGTTCATATATCTCATTTTCCGTATGAAATATATTAAAAGCAAAAGTTGTGATAACATTTTAAGTTTTTTGTTATTTTTGAGAATTCAGGAAAACTTTTCCGCGGTGGATTTAAAAGGATCAAGATAAAGAGATAATCAAATTTCAAGAATGTGTTAATATATTTGTTCATAAATGTCCGTGATTGGTATTGGAGGTTACATAGATTTCTTTTTCCTGTTTTATTTTATTTTTTTAGCATCTTTTTAAAATATCTTTTATTATTATCTATAGAAAATAGGTTAAATGATATTTACGTGTCTATCGCCCACGTTATTATTATCAGATTATAAATTCGACAAAATTAATTTATTTCTATTTGATTTTTATCTGGAAATTCCGAATGTTGAAAATTTAAGATAAAAAATCTGGTGTGACTGGCGCACAGCACACAACTTTCGATTACCGAAGGTAATCGGTGTACTGTGCTTGTCACACCAGATTTTTTGTGTCGACATGTATTTAGTCCCCGGCAGTAGGGAATATTTGAATTCGGATGTAAAATTTATAAGTATGGGAAAATATTTATATTTTGTTACCATGGCAACCATTTCTCCTATCTTTCCTATGAAGCACAAGAGTAAAGTGTGCTTCAAACAATTTTGAGGGCAAAACGAGAATATACATTTGAAAGAGCATCTAAAAAATAATTGATTTTTGAATTTTAATCAAAATCGTTAGAGCGATTTTTGAGAAAATCGAAAAAAACTGAAAAAGTACATCAGTAAAGTACTAGTACTCTTTGGCCGATTTTGATTAAAAGCTTATTTTTCCGGTCCCGGGGGGTGTTTAACTTAAATATAAAATTTTAACCTCGTAGCTCAATTCCTTCATGCTTAAAATTGAACACAGACACACCCACACACCCACCCACCCACCCACCCACAGACAGACCATGTCGCGAAAACCACTTTTTTGGATTCAGGGGACCTCAAAACGTGAAGATCCATCAAAATCTCGACATCGAATTTTTGACATGAATCCAATACTTTCTCTCTATATATATATTACATATATACATAGGTAAGAGAAAGTAAAAATGTTTTAATTAACTTATCAACAACTTTCTTTAAACTCAAACAAAAAAAATCTGGTGTGATTACCTAAAGAGCACAAAACTTTCTCATCTCACCTTCACTATCCGAAATACAAGAGTAAAGTAGAATAGAGGTTTTAAAAAGTATCTAAAAAATAATTGATTTAAGGTTGTTCGGACATTAAAGCACTTTAACTGATTAAAAGCTAATTTTTTAATATGTTATTAATCACTATCAAATACGTATAAAATAAAATTTTGAAGCAGATCTGACACAGGGTTATCGTGTAATTAATTTTTAAAAAATTGAAATTTAACATGTAGCCTATGGGGAATAACGACGAAACGCACACATATTGAATTAAATAGGCATCTGTGCATCTGATACAAAAACAAAAAAACTTACATTTTATTAATTCACTTCCGAGGAATATGTTAAAAATAAAATCAAAAGTTTCTGCCGACCGCTTTTAAAGATATTTTAATAAGAAAGTCAAAAAATTCTCCAAAATGACAGTCGCTAATATTTAAAAATAATGAATTCTCGAGAGTCAGACCAGCCTGGCAACGTCGCATAACATAAGTGTCTTATCTCTATGTCAGTTACATTTTTTTTTTCAATTTTACAATATTTTTTCTCGCAAATCGTCCATTGTGTTTAAACTGATTTGCATTAAACATTGTAATATATTAAATAAAATAAAATTTAAGGCGTTTAAGATTTAAAATAGATAGTTGATGAATGCAATGTTGCCAGTTCTATATTACGTGAAAAACTGCTCAAGTCGAAAGTCATTCATTTATTATTTTTGATAATTAAATTATTAACTTAATCCAATTATAAACTATGATAGGTCACGACTAAATTATAATAAGGAATTTTGGCATTCAAATTTTTAATTTTATTTAAAAAAAATTTAGATTCTATTATGACTTACGATGTACTATCCGAACAACCTTAAGAAATTTAATTAAAATTTGTTGAACCTATTTGGAGAAAAAAGAACAAAACTGAAAAATTACCCCAGTAATGTACTAAATCTCTTCGGTCAATTTTATTCAAAAGTTTCAAGTTTAAGGTGCGGGTCTCGAAAAACCGTTAGGACACGATTGACTACCGAGTTCCTCTAGGCGGCAAGAGATGGCGTTAGTTTTTCCCATAGGATTACAAGGGATTTATTCCATTTCATTTGAAAGTTTCCAGCTAATTAATTAAGGGTAAAAAATTAATTATTTTTTAATACAATGATTACTAATTTAATTATCTATAAGTTATAGAGCAAATTTTTTAAAAATATCTTTTATTTAATGAGATTAATCTAAAAAAAAATTGTATTTTTTCGAAAGTCAAAAAAAGGGCTTCTATAAGTTGTAGACATTTTAAATAGCTTTAATTTAAAAAAAAATTTGAGGTCGATAGCTTCAAAATTGTGGCCGCTGGAATCTCCCAAATTTATTTTTTCAGCTCGTCAATGGATTTACCAAACATGCACGGAATTTGGATACTATCAGACTTCTTCACAAAATGATCCCATATGGGGAAAAAGATTTCCAATTGAGCTTTACGCTCGTGAATGTCAAGATATTTATGATCCAAGGTAACCAATATAATTAGATGATAAACGGAAATTGATTGTTTGAGATAAGATTAAAAAAATCCTATTCAAATATCAATCATAATTCGTATTTTTTTATAATTCAAATTCTCTTTTTTTAAAACTTGATTAAATATAACAATATGATATTTTTTTTTTTTTAGTTATAATTTAGAGTATTTAAATGAAGTCGTAGACAGAACGAATAGAATCTACGGTGCTAATAATATTGACGCTACTCGTATTGTTTACGTCCATGGCTCTATAGATCCTTGGCATATCCTTGGACTTTATAATTCCACCCTGCCTGAGGCGCCATCAATATTTATTCAAGGTAGGTATCAATTGAGTTAAATATTTATTAAAGAGAGTATTAAATTTATTTATTTATCTTTCAGGGGCTTCCCATTGTGCTGACATGTACACAAGCTCCAGTTCAGATCCGGAGGAAATTACCCAAGCAAGACAAGAAATAAGGACACTTTTGGAAAAATGGCTCGAGTAATTTAATATAAGTTCTCTATAAAATTGTTTTATAAGCCGAGAGAATCGCAAGAACAGAAAATCATTTTAATAATTGATAATATCTTAGTTGATTGATAATTTCGACAATTTCTAATTATTTTATCAGGACAAATTGAAGACCATTTCCGTCGAGAATTTATAGAAATGTTGTAATACAGACTATAATTTCAAGTTGACATTAAATTAATATTAAAAGAAAGGAATAAAAAAATATCTAATGTTTTTTGATGAAATTGAGAAGGATATTATTAATTAAAACTTGGAAATGATTATCAGGCCATATATGCCAACGTTTCGGAGTTTTAACGATTCCTTCTTCAGGAATATGCGGGGTCGTTATAACTCCGAAACGTTGACAAATAGGAGAAGATCCTAATAAATTGATATGATAATCTCTTCCAAATTTTACTTATCAACGTCTTTCTCAATCATATTATTCACCACGCTGTTCCCCACCTTCATCCTTTAATTAAATATTAAAATAATTACTTAATAGTCTTAATAAATTTATTTGAAGGTTCTTGATTTAAATTTTTAATTCATATTTTAAAAACTTAATTTGTTTATAATTTTAAATTAGTAAATCATTTTAGTAAATTTATTAGAAGTCAAACACATATAGGGAAATATCAGAAAATACAACGAGGCCCTTATTAGGGTCTGAGTTCTGTAAGCCTGGCCTGGCCCAATATGGGCTCCGGTGCATTTATGTATATTTTCTTATATGGGAAGCCCCCAGAAAGCAAATCATTATACATAGGGAAATAAATTTAAAATTGTATAGTAGTAGCAAAATTCATTTGAATAATACTGAAAATCTTGTATTCTTAACTAAAACTGTAAGTAAATCTAACACATTATAAAAATGATATTTTCTCAATAAGAAGGGCGCAATTGGCTACCGAATCGTTGGCGCTTAACAAAAAAATGTATTATATATTCTGGTACTTAGTTTCCTACTTTCCAATTTAATTAAATTTTATAGAAATAAAGTAATTGTTTGTTTTCTAAATGTTTAATAAATAAATAAATAGAGTACCGAACTAACTAATGCAATTGCATTGATTCTCAAATTTCCCTTTCATCCATATCAATCGATTGCTCAAATCATAACAGGCGTTTAATCATTTAAATTTAAGATAAGGATAATTAAACAATAAGTAAAATTTTGCAATAGAAAATTGACAAATATTAAAATAGATTAGGGCAACATGAATAGAAGAGAAAATATTAACAATCAATTTTGAAAAAAAAAAAAAAAAATCATTCATCAAGTAAAAAAGCTAAAAAGTGTAATTTAAAAAAAAGAATTTTATTATTAGAAACGAAATTCGGATAAATAATTAAGATGAAGAAATAGGACAGTGATCAAATATAGTCAGCCGTCCTGGCAGGAATAAAGAAGAAGAGCCACCAAAAAACAATACTTGGCAGCTCTCAACCTCTGGATGGGTGGTCCAGAAGAAGAAGGCTGTTGAACACCCGTGGAACCATTTTCTAATGATAGCTACACTTATCGAAATATTGCACTTCAGATTTATCGACAAAAAATTTTTTTCACAGTGAATTAGTATGAAAATTATTTTTAAAGCAAAATTATCTTTAAAATAGTATATGACATCCGTCTAATATATATCAACATAAAATATTTATTGACATTTATGATAAAATATTTAAAATAATATATCACTTTATGTATAACATTTTTAACCCGTTAATAATGCAAACTGAGAGATAAATTTAAATAGGTGTGAAAAAAGCAAGATTAGGTAAGAAATTAATGTTCTATCACAAAGAGTAATTTTTCCAAAGCTTTTTTTATATTTTAAAAAATATTACAAGAGCGAATAAGATAACGAGAAATATACCCAAAATCCCAGTCTCTTTTTTTTTTTGAACTTGAAATGTTGTAAAAACCCCATTGGTATATTTTTATCAAATAATTAATGCCACTTCAGATATGAAAACAATCTTATCAATGACAAAGATTTTTGATTTTTCATATAAATTCAATCAATCAGTCTAAAGAGATTCTATTTAACAAACAAGATGGGATCTAAATTTTTTATTATACTTTTTGCACTATGCATTTTGAAAGTCGACAGTTTGAAACCAAAAAAGATGACATGGAAGAAAAATATCGGTTATTTAGAACCGCCTTTGCAAGCAAAGCGTGTAGATGACTTTCCTGATCAATGGTTCAGTCAATATTTGGACCATTTTGACCCGACAAATACAACCAAATGGAATCAGGTAAGAGGAATTTTATTAAGGGGGTTCAGGAACGACGTCTAAACGTACTTTAAAAAAAAAACTAGACTATTATAAGGAATTTTTCAATGCCTTTTTTTTTTAATTGAATTAAATTCATAAGAGATTATTGAGACATCGAGCTATAATGTTTTTAATGACTTATTAAAAAATTATCGTAATTAATTTTTTTGTTATCAAGCAAATACAAAAAAGCAATCTGTTCCAATAATTTTAAATTTTTTTTTATATTTAAAAATGAATTTATTGTTATCATTAATCACATATTAATTAAGAAATTTTCAAAATAAGCTTAGATGATTTATTTAAAAACCAACTGTCAAATTAGTTCAGCATTCTTGCAATAGATGGCAGGCTAGTCTAACAGCCGATATAGTATTAGCCTATATCTGGCCTATATTTATATATTTTTATGCTTTTATAAAAGATACATAATATATAATAAGGCCTTTTCTAACATTTATAAATTATTTATTGTTAAAAGATCAATGAAAATCAACCAAATGCATTAAATATTATTAGCTACTATTCTGACATCTCTTGGCAAATTTTTGAATTAGGTACTTGATTTTTTGGGCATACTTTTTATGACACACTACGCCATCTTATCGGAAAAAACATGCGTAACACCTTCGCTACCGTTCCCCCTTACTTCGGTATAACTGTGTTTATTTTTTCAGTTATATTACAGCAATGATGCGTATTATAAACCCGGTGGGCCTGTCTTTATATTTATCGGAGGCGAGGGGCCTGCAAGTAATGCTTGGATGGCTGCTGGAGCTTGGACTGAAAATGCACGACAATTTAATGCTCTAGCTTTTCTTCTCGAACATAGATATTACGGCCAAAGTCATCCTACTCCGTAAGTCAGAATTATTTTTTATTTCACTTATAATGAAAACAAATAATAATCATTTTATAAATTAATTTTTTAGCGATGCAAGTGTTGAAAATCTCAAATATTTAAGTAGTGAACAGGCGTTGGCTGATTTGGCGTATTTTATTGAAGAGAAGACTAAAGAGTACAATCTTCCCGAGGGGACCAAATGGATTGCTTTTGGGGGATCTTATCCAGGCAATTTGGCTGCTTGGGTTCGTCTCAAATACCCACATTTGGTCTACGCTTCAGTTGCAAGCAGTGCTCCAGTTTTGGCCAAAGTTGATTATTTTGGTAGGCCTATTTATCTTTAATTCTTTTACATAAGGGCTTAATTTTACAAATATTTAAATCAATTAAGAGGGATGATTAAAAAATCAATTTCATAAATAAATAAATTTTAAAAAGTAACAGATCATTTTCAAATTGTCTTTTTAGAATATTTCGATGTTGTACGAAATTCACTGGCCTCTCATAACGCGAAATGCCCCGAGATTATTAAAGAGGCTACAACAGCGATGGAAAAATTACTGACTGAAGAAAACGGAATTGCAACTTTAGAGACAACTTTTAAGTAAGTTTTATTTAAAAACTTGAATGATTTTTTTCCTATTTAAATATTGTAAAAAAATAGCCGGTTACCTTGCCAATACTAACGAAGTATCTTTGGAAGTGCAGATAAGATGAGAGACAACCGACTGGAGTTCCTAGCCTGGCTGGGTTATCTGAAAAATTCAAATCTATTATTAGATTATATTATTAAATTATAATTTAAAAGTTCAAAAATTAGTTGCGAATCTGATCACAACTAAATTATATTTGGCCTTTTTATTTTTTAGTGATAAATAGTGACTAAAAGACAAATTTCCAGTGAAAATGTTGTCACATATAAATTTCTTTTGGATATTTAATAAATTTCTTTAAAAAATATTTTATATTTTCAACATTTTTTTTTTTATTAATTTTTAAGGTTATGTCCCGGTTCATTAAATTCAAATGATAATATCGAAGAATTTTTCCAAATGATTGCTTATATATTTGCTGGAACCGTTCAATATAACAACGATAATAGCCAACAGAATATAAATACATTATGCGATGTAATGGTTGATGAGTCGCTCGGAGAGCCGATCAATCGTTATGCAGCATTACTCGATATGACATATCTTCCTGGTGGAGATGAATGCTTACAAGTAGATTATGAGGCTTCAGTAAACTCGCTTAAATTAGAGAAATGGGAAGAGCAGGATGCAGGTAAGCGAGATCATTTCAATCAATTTGTTAATGAATTACTAACCAAGATTGATTTCTAGGACGTGAATGGTATTATCAAACTTGTACTGAATTTGGTTATTATCAAACTAATGAAAAACCTGAATCCATATTCGGAAGTAGAGTTGGTGTTGATTATTTTATTAAAATGTGTGAACAAGGATTTAATACTAAGTAAGTTTTTTTTTTCTATAAACGGCCCTAAACATTTTATGTAAATTAATCAAATAAGGAAAAGCGAAAAGGCTAATCCTTTTGAAGAGGCACAAAATTGAATTTTTTTGTTTGACTTTAGGAGGTTATTTTTATCTGAAACTATTATGTTAGATCATACCAGTGATGAGCCTGTCTAGCTTATGGAAGTCCATATATAAAACAAGAAACCGAAGTTTCGGTTTCAGTTACAGTTTCTTCCAGTTTCGGCTAAAAATCCTAGTAAATGGTGAAATCTTTAGCTGAAAAAGCATTCTTTCTAACCGTATATTCATCATAATTAAAACTTTCAAGACAGAGGAGATATTCAAGCCGATAAACTTTTTCGTGCATGCCTCCCTAACAGGCCACTATAGACACATGATTTGTAAGACGTTGTCACGTCAAAAGAAAAAGCTAAAATGATATGAATTTTGTATAGGAAATTGTAAGAAAAAGTTTAAAACAAGTTTCTGTTTCGGCTGAAAATCTTGTATCGGTCGGATCCTAATGAAAAAAGAGTGAAACGTCAATTTTTTTAAAATTTACTAGATGAGAATTGAAAAAATAAACACATACAATAAGGAATGGGCAGGATAGAAATCATTTTGTATTTACGTAACTCCCTAAATCCGATCCTATCCAAGATTTGAATTGACATCCAGACCAGATAAGAAGGATTTAGAATTTGTATTGAGATCCTGACGATCTAGGATCAGAACTAAATTTTCTAAAGGAATTTAGTTCTTGTATTTAAAATCCCTCAAAAAAATTATTTAATTATGGATGTAAAATCTGTTTTCTAAAAAAAAATAAATTTCAAGAGAATGAAAAATTTTCCCACAATAACGTCGACTCGATTTTGATTTGGAGGAAAAACGTTCTCAATTTGATAGTGACTAACCTCTTTTTATTTTATTTATCCTAATGTTTCAGATTTGATGCACAATTTTTAGACAGAGTAGTTGCAAACACCAACGCGATATATGGAGGTTTGGGAATTGAAGTTTCTCGTGTTTTGATGTTGCATGGATCAATTGACCCCTGGCATGCTCTCGGAGTTCTTACTTCAAATTCAGAAGAAATGCCAGTCATTTATATCGAAGGTAATTCATTTTAAAACGAGTTGATCCACAAAAGAAAAGTTTATAATTGAAATTTTTATTTTCAGGTGCCTCGCATTGCGCTGATATGCAAACTTCTTCTCCTTGGGATTCCCCACAATTGGCTGATGCTAAGAAACAAGTTACCGTTCAACTCACGAAATGGCTTCAAGAATAATCTCTTTTAATTTATAATAATAATAATAATAATTTTTTTTTTTGCAAATTGAGTTTTAATTATTTTCCTTATTTTCCTAAAAAATTGAAAAATTGAGGTTTATTGAATTTCTTTAAACTTTTGTCAGTGGTTCCCAACCCGTAAAAGTCTCCGGACCTCTAACTCGAAGGAGCAAAGATTTTTTTTTTATAATTATTTAAAATATGGAATTTGAGTCCATAACCCCCGCTGCCATTTCTATATAATAATATTAATGTAATTTCGAAAAATTGTATAGCTCATTTAAACTCTAAACCAGTGGTTTCCAACCGGTGGGTGCCAAGGGTGCAGCGAGATATTGAGATAAACCATAATAGTGGTCGATTCAGTTATATGAGTATCAGATAGTTAAATTTACATATTAAACTTAATTTTTTTTTAATTCAAAGAAGGGTAAGTAGTCTCCATGACGATCAGAGATGTAATTTTTGGCTAAAATTAAACTTTTACCCGTTGATTTTAGTTGAATGATTATAATCGGATAAAATCAATTAAAATTAATATTAGTAGAGGGTAGCGCCAAATGAAAATGCAGCTATAGTATTTTCTTTATTAATTTACGGTATTTAATTTGCACAGCTTAGGTTTGAAAGGAATTCATTTTTTTTGAACTGATGATGACCAGGCATTAGGCCGGTCCAAATATATACGAAATAAAGATGGGAGAGGATTTTATCTAATACTGATTTTTACTCTCCCTTCTTTTGCTTCTGAAAGATATATGCATCGGCGTAACCAGGGGGGTCCGGCCCCCTTCCCAGAAGGCATGTGGGTTCCCCCCTCCCCAGAAGGCTCCCCGCTCCAAGAAAAATTGAAACAATATGAGGCCTTTGAGGCCCCCGGAGGATGGCTGGTCCCATGCCTCCTAGTTACTCCCATGGCTATATATTCCAGCGACAAATTCCAATCGTAAATTAATTTTTTTATATTTAAATTTATAATTTAATTAAATTTAAAAATATAATGATAATGTAAATTAAAAGATACAAAACCACAGGTAGCCTCTAAATGAGTTCAGGCACATTGAATAATGAGGCAATTAAAACGATTAAAAATAATTGAAATTTTTAAATTATAAAGAATTATTTAAAACCAATAGGTAGAGAGCTTGATCTTGATATCCCTTCCCTTTTCTATGCTACTCTTACAAGTTAGTCTATTTATCATCAAGTATTTACGTAGAAATGACGTGAGAAGTACTTAAAGAATGGAGTAGTTTTAATTTCTCCGAATGAACGTATGTCCATGAAAGAACACTTTTGAATGATACGTTCACACTTAAAAATTTAAAAATTAATGATATGCCACTTAAGATATGAAAACGATCTTATCAATAAGTAGTTAGTTTTCATATAAATTTGCCTATTCCACCTAGAGTATTTGTAGTTGATCTTGTTTAATTTCTTCTATAAACATGAAATCCCAATTTTTCATTAGTATAATAATTGCACTGTGCATTTTCAATGTGGAGAGTTTGAAACCAAAAAAAATCACATGGAAGAAAAATAGCGGATATATAGAACTCCCAGTACAGACAAAAAATGTTATTCCGCGATGGTTTAGTCAATATTTGGACCACTTTGATCCAACAAATACAGCCAGATGGAATCAGGTAAAAGAAAAAACTCGTCATTACTGACTTTTATTTTACAAGAAAATAGACCTAAATTTTTAACAGTTGAAAGAAAAGAAAAGAATGAAATATAAAAATTTTTTAGACCCTAATAGACCTTACACGTTTCAAAAGAGATCGCCTCTTTCTGTGCCCAGATAAAGGGTATTTTAGATTTTTGAATTTTGGAGTTCTTTTAATAAAATTTATTTTATTTTTATTTTTTAGTTATTTTATGTCAATTCTGATTATTACAAAGAAGGAGGGCCTGTTTTTATAATGATCGGAGGAGAAGGGCCAGCACTTGACGGTTGGTTGTCAGCAGGAACTTGGATTGAAAATGCTAAAAAATTTAACGCCCTTTGTTTTCTGCTGGAGCATAGATTTTATGGAACTAGCCATCCTACTCCGTAAGTTTTGTAATTATCAAAGACATATACAGGTCTATACTCTAAAACCAGAAGTTAAAATTTAAAATAAACAAATGGGTGTTAAAAAGTAATGTAAAAACAATCAGCGTTAAAAAAATGCTATTCTCTAAACAAAGTTTTAACAGCGACGTTAACATGTTGCTTTTGTTTCAAAGCTATCATAATCATAACCTTACTTTTTAGGTTAAGGCCGCCATGATTATTTTAAACACGACTTCAAAATATTAAAGGCACCCCCTAGACATGGGATTAATTTTTAACACTATTTACTAAATGTTAACGCTTTGGCTTTAAATGTTTGTTTACAGAATAGTTATTTGAGGCAAGTAAGTGATTTTGAATAGCATTTTTTAACGCTAATTGTTTTTACATTACTTTTTAACACCCATTTGTTTATTTTAAATTTTAACGCCTGTTTTTAGAGAATAGACCTGTTACTGTAGATTTTATGTCTCCGTAAGCTTAAATAAATCAGATAAAATTATATTGGTGGCTGTGTGATAAATTTTGATCTAGAAAAAAGAGCAAGATCAGCTAAAATCGTTATAGAAATTATCAAGTTTTTGATTTTAGAAAAAGAAAAAAAAACTTTGGGGAGCAAGTAAGGATGGACATAATTTTTATCCTTTTGAAGGGAGAGAAAAACGTTAGTTGGTGGTTATTAGAGAAATGAATAAGAATAAGATAGACAATTTTTTTTTTCTTTTAGTGATGCAAATATTGAAAATCTCAAATATTTAAGCAGCGAGCAGGCATTGGCGGATTTAGCTCATTTTATTGAAGTACAAAATCAAGATCTACCAGAAGGGACTAAATGGGTGGCTTTTGGTGGATCGTATGCAGGCAATCTCGCTGCTTGGCTTCGACTTAAATATCCACATTTGGTTCACGCAGCAATTGCAAGTAGTGCTCCGGTTTTGGCAAAAGTTGATTTCTCTGGTATAAATATTTTATTACAGTTATGTATGAAAATTACTTATGAATTATATTTTTAATCAAAAATTGCCTTTTTAGAATATTATGATAGGGTGCGGGATTCTCTGGCTATTTACAACCCAGAATGCCCCGGAATTATCCAAGAGGCTACAACAGAAATGAAAAACCTCCTAGATCAAGAAAACGGAATTGCTAATTTAGAAGAAATTTTTAGGTAAGTCTTTTAGGTCTATTGTAAGATATTAGGATATATCCAATGCCTATTTGTCTAAGAAAAAGTGACGAGCCTTGAAGAAGTGCTTAGCAAGCACAAGAAACCTTTCATTTATCTGCTTGTTATTTTTCAGGATATGTCCTGGTTCTTTAGATAATTCAGATAATATAAAAGAATTATTCCAAGTTTCGTCTTATATATTTGGTAATGCAGTTCAATATAACACTGATAGTGCTAACTTGAATATTAATACATTATGTGATGTAATGGTCGATGAAACGTTTGGAGAACCGATTAATCGTTATGCAGCATTACTAGCTATGTTGTATATCCCTTCGGAGGATGAATGCTTTCTTTTGGATTATCAAGGAACAATAGAAGCCTTTAAAAATGGCAGTTGGGAGGCCCAAGATCCAGGTATTGAGAACATTTTAATCAATTTATAAATAAATTACTAAGCAAGATTGATTTTAAGGTCGACTATGGTACTATCAAACTTGCACTGAATTTGGTTATTATCAAACTAGTAAAAATGAAGTTTTCGGGAATATAGTTGGACTTGAATATTGTACTAAAATTTGCGAACAAGGATTCAGCAATGAGTAAGTATTAAATTTATAATAAACTAGCAAGAACCATTTTGACATAGAAGCCTATTTTACCAAAAATTATAAAAAAATTGGAATCCACAAAGTGAAGTAAAGTTTCACTTTGAAAAAATCGAATCCGACAGACTGTTACTAAATGCCATCCGATGGAGTAATGCTCAAACAGATGAATTACCCTGTCAAAAAAATTTGTTTTTAATTCAACATTTACAAAGGCCAAACCTCTTTTGGGTATAAATTTATTATTATTTGCTTGAAATAATAGGCTTATTTCAATTAGTTATGTTGTAATTAGTGTAAAATTAATTAATTGTTCATCTCTGAGCCGATCCATGTCTGTTTTGAAAAAAAAAGGGAATTTTTTATGTGGAAAATAATTAGAAAGATCCCAGATACTGCATGAAAATGGAAAGGAAAAATTTAAATAGATAGGTATAACAGTAATTTTTTAAATGTATAATGTCAGAACGGTATCTTAGAACAGAATTAGAGGGTCACTTCTTATTCTAACACTGTTATTGGTTAAATGTTCGCTTTCGTCTTAAGAGATAAAAAATTTTTTTATTTAGGACCTACTGTATAAAAAAGGCCTTTGGGTCGCCCAAAACATGATTGTTTCATAGCTGAATTTTAACTGTTCTAATCTTTCAGATTTGATACTCAATATTTGAATGCAGCAATTGAACGCACAAATTTGAATTACGGAGGTTTGGAAATTGACGTTTCCCGAGTTTTAATGACGCAAGGATCAATTGATCCTTGGCATGTACTGGGAATCGTTAACTCCACTTCAGCTGAAATGCCAGCAATTTATATCGAAGGTAATATAATTTTTTTTGACTAGAACGGATTTTTTAAATTTAAATTAGTCTCGGGTGCCTGGCATGGAGGGGAGGACAATTTCAGGATAATAATTTAAACGTTTTTTTTTTTAGGTGGCTCGCATGGATCAGATATGACATCTAGTTCTGATAAAGATTCTCCACAAATGGCTGATGCTAAAAAACAAATTTCAGTCTATCTCACAAAATGGCTTGAGGAATAATCTTTTGATCATTTATATACTCCTGCATATAAGCTTTACTCATTTATCCTTTCATACTTTATCTTCAATTTTTTTTTAAATCAAATTATATAATCATATTTATATGTATATTTTTTGTAAAATTTTCTATTTGTATAAGAAAAATAAATTTAAAAATAATAATAATAATTAGTATTTATGATTTAATCATCAGAAAATGGGGAAAAGTTCAAATGTTATATTGGAATAGACGAATGATAATCATCACACAGAAAGTTCAAGTACAAAAAGAAACCAAAAACAATTAAAAAAGGCTATTAAATAAATTCATTTCAAAATATGTACAAGACCAAGCGAAAAAGAGCAAGTGAGAGTGATATTCTAGCAAAAGACGAGGACAATTTGCAAGCACCAAACTCAAAAACAATCGCTCGATTGGAATAAATTTTTATAAAAAAATTTATAACGTAGTAGACCTAAAGATATCTCATGGAGTTCTCGACTCGAGTACATTACTGCATTCTCAAGTGGTGTGTGAATTATAAGTTATAAGAAAACATTTGCATATAAGTGTACATATAAGGTAAATCTTGTTAATCAGAGAATTTATTTTTATTTCATCATTTATTTGTCATTCTATATTTGGATTTAAAATACTGTAATATATGTATAATGAAAGTTGAAGAGTTATTTTAAGAAAAAGAAAACTAAAATTTATTCATACATTAATTAATAATAATAATCATTTAGTCCGATATTCCCTACTTTTTTTTATCTAGTAACTAATCTTTTGGCACTCAAAATATGAAAGAGAGTTTAAAGATGTCGAAAAAGGTCTTAAACGAATTTTTAAAAAATGATGGGGGATGGTGTTAAAAATCTTGAGATGAGTAAATTGCAAAGGAAAGCAGGCTAAATAAAATTTAAGAATACAGTAAGAAAAGAAATAGAATCTGAATATGATCAAAAAAAAAAAATTTTGAGAAGGCAAATAAAGAGACAAACTGTCAATCAATACTATTAAAATATCCAAATGGGACTCAAACTTCTATCAATACTAAATTATTTTAACAATTCTTATTTACTAAGATAAGGACAATTTGCAAGATGAGTTCTTTATTACTGCAAGTAACTTCTTATACTACAGTAATCTTAATATTTCTAAGGCTGTTTCTCAAGTAATAATGTATTTTTATATTAAGGATTATAGATAGGCTAACGCCTTTATTACAACCTCAAGATTCTGTGAATATAATGGGAATTTTAAATTAATTTTTTTTTTTTTTAAACATTTTGTGATAATATTGTAATTGATAGTTTTAGAAATCGTTATATTTCCATAAATCTTTTTATCATCAATGAACAAAAATAGGTAATCCACTCAATTAATTAAATAAACATTAATTTATTTTTTCAATAAATATAAAATAGCCATATATGTCTTTTTATTTATATTCAAAATTTTTCTATAAGAAGCGAGTAAATGAATGTAAGTGAGAATAATTGAGTTCAGAATGAGTTCGAGTATTTTTCTTATTTTTTCGTTATGCTATTGTTATGTTTATTGTAGAGATATTAAATCGGTAATTTTAGAAAAGAACAATGGTCTGGTAAAACCACCACCCAGATCAGCTGATGTCGATCAAGAAATACCTGAACAATATTTCGATCAAATTTTGGATCATTACAACGAAAATGATAATTCAACATGGAAACAGGTAAATAAGAAGAAATCTTCATTTAATTATTATTATGAAAATTCATCATAAAGCGGGCGCACCAGAATGAATTCATGGGTCCTCAAAACGCATTTTGGCAGCTTCAGTTCAATTTAGATTTTTTTTTACGATTACATTAACTTTACCTGCCCAAGTTAATATGTCGACACAAAAATCTGGTGTGACAAGCATAGAACACAACTTTCGATTACCGAAGTTAAGAGAAAGTTGTGTGCTGTGCTACCAGTCACTCCAGATTTTTGTATAATATTTAAAATGGGGGAATTTATATAAAATTTGTCTTTTTTTTTAGCGATATTATACAAATGCTGAATACTATAAACCCGGAGGGCCTGCCTATATTTTCGTCGGTGGAGAAGGACCCATAGATGTTAGTTGGATGACTGGAGGGCTTTGGTTTGACAGTGGTCGTGCTCATAATGGGATTTTATTTCAAGTGGAACATAGATTTTATGGAAAAAGTCATCCAACAAGGTGAATTGTTGTTCTAATTTAGAAAGAAGAAAAATTTAATTATGCTTTTGTTTTCAGTGATGTGAGCAACGAAAATATAAAATATTTAACTAGCCATCAGGCTTTAGCGGATTTGGCATATTTTATTGATTCAATGATCGAAATGCATCAGATGCCAAATGGAACGAAATGGGTCACCTTCGGAGGTTCTTATCCCGGTAATCTGGCAGCTTGGATGCGTCTTAAATATCCCGAACGAGTGCATGCTGCCATCTCAAGTAGTGCTCCAGTCATGGCTAAAGTTGATTTTTTTGGTATTTAAAAACTGATAATTCCTTAATTTTTAAAATCACAATTTCTAAAAATTAAAAAGATTGAAACGTAAAGCATTTGGGATTTCATAAAAAAAAAAATGGATTTTCCTATATATCCCTTTGAGGTGTTAAAGAAAAGTAATAAAAGTTAAACCAATATTACATTTCCATGTGATAATTTTCTCTCTAGTAAATAATTTTTTATCCTAAATAAAAGATGTTAGGCTATTAATTTGGATGCTTAATAAATATTAATAGTGCAGTTGTGGCGGTAAATTCATTAAAATATAAAGGGTTTTGCTGTCATTTTGATATCGGTACACAATTCTCAGGGTTACACCGAAAAAGCAAATTCAGTATAGATAAACTAGGCTTATCATAATAAAATGACTTTATAAGCCAGTTTTATATTGAAAAGCACTGAAAAATTCGATGTCAAAACTTTGATTGAAATACACGTTTTGAAGCCAAAAAAGTGAGTCCCATAAAATGGTCTGTCTGATTGTGAACAAAATATTTCAACAACAAAAAGAGTTATAAGATTGAAATTTGATATTCAAGTTAGGGACCCCCCTAGTCTGTAACATGAAGCAAGAAAATTGACCAAAGAGTACTAGAACTTTACTGATGTACTTTTTCAATTTTTTTTTTTTTTTTCGATTTTCAAAAAAATTTACTCGTTTAAGATTCTTACTTATTTAAAATTCATAAATCAATTACTTTTTAGATGCTTTAAAATGCTTTTAAAAAAATGTTTTTCCGGAAACTAAATATATGTCGAGATAAAAATCTGTTGTGACAAGCACACAACACAACTTTCAATTATCAAAGGACTTCTGCGATCAGTCACACCAGATTTTCCATAAAAGTTAATATAAATAATAAATAAAGATTTGAAATAAATTAATTCTTCAATTTTATAGAATATTACGACGCTGTTAGCCAGTCTTTGGGAGCATACAACCCACAATGTGTACATGATATAAAATCTGCCACAACAGAAATGGAGGAATTACTTAAAAATGACACAGGAAAAGAGAGATTAGGACAGCTTTTTCAGTAAGATATAATATTAAAATAAAATAAAAAGGTAAATAAAAAAAATAAATCTTTTTTCAGTTTATGTGATAATGGAATCCTGGACAATGAATATGATACTGCAAATTTTTTCGAAGCGATAGGGTCTATTTTTGCACATACTGTACAATACAATAATGACCTAGCAAAAGATAATATTAATACATTGTGTCAGCAGATGGTTGATGCGTCGAAAGGAACGCCGATTGAACGTTATGCTGATATTGCTAGTAGCCATTATGGGGTATCCAATTTTCTATGTTTTTATATCTCCTATAATAGTAGTGTTAATGGATTAAAAAATGTTAAATGGAGTCAACAGAACGGAGGTAAATAATAATTTCATCAACTTTATTTATTTAAATACAGGGAGCGTATTCAAAATACTCTAAGATTTTAATTAAAGAGAACTTGAATCAAGGGAAATCAGAACTGGATCTTCTCTCGACTACCTCTAAAAAAGCGTAATCTCAAAAACTTAATTTTTCAAATGGAAAAATAGGCAACAAAGTTGCAAAACTTTTCCTCTCTTCTTAATCACTTTAAGGTTACTATTGATAACATTAAAAATTCAAAGAGATTAATAAAAGGTCAGAGCTTCTCCAAAATGTCAATGACAGATCTTGATCATCTTATATTAAATAATATTTTCGTTTTTTGATACTATTCTACTCAATTGTTTTAAAATAAAGCTAAACACAATGGCCTTAATAATTATGGCTGAGTTTCAATAAATTTGCCCAGTATACGCTTAGAAAACCCTGGTTCGAAATAATAATTTACCGCTCCCTGGGAGTCGTTTAAATTCTCATTTTAACCGCTTCTTAAGATCACTTAGCACTATTAATTTGCAAAACTTCATCATCATGAAAAGTTTTAGATATTCGAGTATATTAGTCGGTAAAGTAAATTCTTTAAAATATTGTAAATTATAATATGATAAAAAATAAAATGTGTTAGGTAAAGTTGCACTTATGCTTAACAGATTTATTCCAAAATATGATTCAAATCTAAAATTTTATTAATGTCTTATATGGCTCTGGATATTTAATCAGGAAGCCGAAGGAACTTTACAGCCAATGGATTAAAAATAAAAAAAATACTTTTATAAAATTTTATTTGCTGATGTTTCGGTCGTATATCAAGATGAAGGTCGTGATAGACGACCGAAGCGTCGCCAAATAAAAATTAAATAAGATTTTTTTTATTTAATCCTCTGGCTGTAAAGTTCCTTCGGCTTCCTCGTCTAAAATCTTAGTCTAAAAACAGAAAATACAAAAAAAAAATTTTAATTTGCGAAGCTTATACCAGGTATAGCTCTTTATTTTGTTTATATCTATGCAACTTTTCATAAGTATGAGGTTAGGGAATATCAAATTTCATCAATTGAAATAAATACGGACCGGGTCTAAATATCCTCAGATACCGAAAAAGATCTTAAACAAATTAAAAAAAATTTCATCGATCTAAGCTAACTTTTTAAGATAGATTCTAACACACATGGAGACGAACGAACGGATAAAATTCCAAAATTACTTTTAATGAAAGTCGAGAGAGGATCCTCAAAATCTCGGAGTCGAATTTTTTGACGATTACAATACTTTCTATTGTAAGCTTAATTAACGAGAAATTAAAAACAAATTACATTATTTCTGAATACGGCCTGTTAGTGCGAATATACGGAGACTATTCAATAAATTTATTTAAGGACGAGAATGGTTTTATCAGACATGTAATGAATTTGGATATTATCAAACAACGGAACATAATTCAATTTTTGGAAGCAAGGTGTTTCTTGATTACTATCTTCGGCAGTGTAGAGATGCATTTGGTGAAAGGTAAAAAATTAATAAATCAATTGAACAATAAAAGAAAAATGTATAATAAAATAATTTTTTCTATTTTAGTTTTGATCAACAAAATGTATATAACTCGGTGAATGAAACAAATCAAGATTATGGCAGAAAGGGAATTAATGTTACGAGAGTTTATTTCGTTAATGGATCTATAGATCCTTGGCATCGTCTAGGAATTACTAACTCTACAGACCCTGAAAAGCCAGCAGTTTATATAATTGGTATGCTTTTAATTTTTTTTTTTAATCTATTGTATAATTAATTTCATTTGAGTCTTTCCTTTTTTAAATCAAATAAAGGTGATAAAAAAAATAAATAGCAAAGGGGAAGTTGAGGCCAATGGCCAATCCAAGAACGATTTTGAGAGGTGAATAAGAATTTTTCTCAATTAAAATATTTTTAGAATTGCAGGTGGGTCGCATGCACAAGATATGTATTCAATTGGAATCTTCGATACACCCTAAAATGGCGAGCGCTAAATTTGATATTTATAATAAATTATCGGAATGGCTGATGGAATAATTAGGGCCTACTTGCTGTATCTCCCTACATATTATGCATTTGTTTTGATGATGTTAATAAATGATTTTCCATTTTCTTCTGTCAATAATGTGATTTATTTTCATTTTTATAACAGAAAATTGTAAAAAGAATTTAAAATAAAAAAATCTTTGGTTAGCTGGCTCAAAAAAAGAGACACTGTAGTTCGAAAAACTTTTATTAAATTAATATACTTATAAAAAAATTGAATGATATTTTATAAAAATTTATTTACGCTCTTT